>WEKX01016310.1:178150-238804 GCA_013390025.1 Pitta sordida | reverse complement strand
GGGGGGGCACAGTTGGGTGCAGTTGGGTTTTCATGGGGTGTGGGGTGGGATCTGCAGGGGATCTGGGAGCATTGGGGGAGTTTATGGGGGTNGGGTCCTGGAGGGGTTTGGAGGGGACGTGGGTATGATTTCAGGAGACACACGTGGGGTTGGGGGAGACAAGGGTGGAGTTTGGGGGATTGGACCTCTAAGGGGTTATTCAGAGTCTGGTGGAGACACCTTTGGCATCGAGATGGTCTTTCCAGTCTGAGTGAGGTACATGGGACATTTATGACTGAAATCAATACTTCAGCAAGAACCTTTCCTAACGTATTCCTTGACTTGAAGATGTCTGGAATGCATGAATGGAGCACACTAGTCCCGAATCCCAGCCAAACACCCCAAAATAGATTGAGAATCCCACATACAACATGCAACGGGTTTATTGAATGTGTCTACTTAGAACTGCATTGGGAACCCCACTACATTCCTGGACAAACCTACTCAGAGGCATCCCACTCCTTCTTGTCTTGGCAGATTACCCCAATCTGGCCATACAGTGTAGCTGAAGTCTTTTACTTGTTTTGAAATACAGCAGGGAGCAGAAGGCTGCCGTAGTAGCTGCTCACACATACAGCCTAGCAAATCAGAGAGAGGATGGAGTTGATCACAACGAGCAGCCAGGTGCAGTTTCTAACTAGAATTCTTAGTAATATTTTGTCCTTAAAAAAAGGAATGTATGAACATGTTGTTAAGGCCTTTCCATTCTTGCTTATTATATCCAACTGCGTTTTAATTTCATTATGAAGAGAGGATTTTATTTTGAACTTCAGGCTGAATGAAGGTCTGCACACAAAGGGAAAATAAAATATAAAAAGAGAAAATCTCTTTTGAGAAGGAGAGCAAAATATCACAGAGGAAGTAGAGGAAGAGAACACAGGAAAGGCAGAAAATTATGATGTCTGAACCTTGAGCTTTAGCGTTTGAAATCGTAGCCTCTAATGGTGAAGTTAGAGTGTAGTATTTTATCTAGATAAAAGTAAAAATGAACCTCTGGAGTATTTCATTATAGTAGGCTGTTTTAAGGGCATAATCTGAAAATGCAAAACATTCATTGATTATTGTGTCAATTCCTCCCAATATTTAGCTTAGGAGATTCAAGATTTTGAGTCAGAAAAATCTCTATCTCATTCATGTAAAATATCTCCGTGAAATACACTGAAAGATTTCTGCCAAACTTTGGTAGAGAGGACAAAATTATGTTTAGGGTAACTGTTAAAAATTTTGTCTCCTGTCGGCTGCACGGGGCATGATTCTGCCATTTTCACTCATAATGGCTGATAACTGACTAACAAATTGCAATGAAGGTAGTGGAATAATTTATGTAATAAGGAGTTAAATTTGGATGAATTTAGGGAGAAGGTTGTAGTAATTTATCTTAATGAATAATTTCAAATTGCTTTCTATCTACCTGAGCCATTCTAAAATGATCAGTATGGTGATGTGGAGGAGCAGAAGAATCACATCTAAGATAAGGTAGGTTTTCTGACTGGCAGTTACATTTGTATTGATGTGTCGTGAAAATACAGTTTGTTCTTAACTAATTAGTTTCCCTTGCCAAAAAAATTTCATTTTATCATGTGATAGTTTTGAAGATTTATCTTGTTCATTGGAGAAGTGCTGTCAAGCCTGGTTCCTCTCCTCTTCCTCATGCCTCTGCCACTGGCTGCTGCTGGAATCACAGAATCACACAGAATATTCTGAGTTGGAAGGGACCCACAAGGATCATTGAGTCCAACTCTTAGACGGCACCACTTCCTCCGTGGCGGGAATCGAACCCCCAATCTCCCACGTAAGAGGAGAGGACTCTGCCTGAAAGACTTTTGCTCTCATCCAGTTGTTCTCATGCTAAAACTTTTATGTTGTGCTTTGATTTTTCTCTGTTTTTGCAAATGGTTAGATTTCAGAAGGATAAAAGAAGTTCCCTATTTTTTTAACATTTCTGTACTTCTCAGTTTACAGTGTGGTCACTGCCTAGAAGGAGGAAAGAAAATGGAGAGCAAATAGTACGGCATCCCCCCCCTTCCTGAGGCTGGTAATTCAGCCAGCTGCAGTTTCAGCCTCTTATAGCTGAGTTTTCCCAACAGTTTTAGGAAAATTTCCTTCAACCTTGGCTCTCATGTCAGAACTGATAGAAAAATATGGAAAATAATTTGGCACCTAACAATCTCTCATCATTGTTTCTAGGATCTTTAAAATTTTGTATGAGTTACCCGTAAAAGACAATTTCTTTAGAGCAAGTTAGAGAGAAAACATTTTGCAGTTCATTAGAAGAATTTCCATTAAAAATCTATTTGAGGGAACTCTTGCCTGATTCTGAGTCTGAATTTGTAATGAATTTATCTTTTCTTAAGTTGTATTTGTATTGGGAATTCTAGGAAATCCCAACTGAGTATTATTGCAGCATTGTACAAGGCTGACACTCCCTGCAGTTGTATGTTTTGCTAAGGCCCTGTGTCAGCATATGATTTTATATTCACACATTTAGTGTGTGTAACTGAAATTAATGAAAAATTTACTATTTAGTTGAATGAAATTGGCTATCTTTTGTCATCTTGGTCAAGCTTAAAGAGCTAATTTATGTCTAATTTTCTTCATTTTTGCTACTTATTTAAGGACCACGCTCTGCTGTGAAGTTTGGGTAGGAATATTCTGGAATGTCTTGTTAATGTAAGTTCCAAGACTGGATCCATTGCTACAATATCTGGGTTCCTTTGAAAAATGTGATATTTTAACTGATTTTCATTTTTCAGCAGCAGACTCCAACACTGTAATAGACATTTTAAGAATGATGCAATCCTTTAACTATTTAGTAGTTCCCTTTGGATATTTATTGTATTTAGAGGTTTAAGTATGCCTTGATGAAAGTGTTTGCCTTTAGCTGTTCATTGCTATTTTATCTATTGCTTCAGCTGTGAAAAGCTTTTTTATTTGGTTGAGGTTTGTTTATTTTTCACTGCTGAACTTTTCTAACATTTTAAAATTCTACAGATGAGATTGAATTTTGGCTTCTCTTTGGCGTATTTTACAAGGACAGAGATTTTACACACTAAAATGCTTTCTGTAAAATTTTGTAAAAAAAAGTTTAAAAGTGGAGTAACAATCTGTACGTGATCTTCTTGAAACTTATTTTCTTTAAAAAGAGTTTATGTGATTTACATAATTGTTTTGGCAGGAATGTTTATTGCCCAGCTGGGTGAAATTATTAATGTACCTCTCAAGCTGCATTTTCAAAGATCAGTAATATATATACATAAACCTCTTTGAGGGCCCATGATATGTAGGATTTTTATTAAAGACCCTTGTTCCACTTCAGTAAAAAGATGACATAAGATATTTACTTTTAAAAGTCTTTGACATCCTCCTGAGACTATTTTGATAGAACGGAATCCATTTGGTTACAATTAGTAAGCCAAATAATTTTCCATTGTTATCTCACTCTGTTTGTCTAGAGCCTGTAAGGATCTTTAAGAAAATATCCATCTCCATGTTTCAGTTAATTGATTGCATGTCCAGTAGGTTTATTCTTTTTTATAAAGCTCCTTGTCCTTTTATTTTTATCACAGAGACTTTACACAAAGGCATGTGGTAGAAACCAAAAGGGAAATACTGGCACGGTTAAGCATAAGGAGAAATTGTAGTTCTACCAATGCTAATATTCCTGTGTGTGGGAAAAAATACCCATGTGTTCCTGCTACTTCTGTGTGCAAGATGTTATACCTGAGGGCTGAAAGTAATAGCTGTTGGTGTGAAAGTATTCACCAATATCAATTGCAGATGAATGCTTTTGAAACCACGTGAAAGCTGAGTTAATAATACTTTAACTTAATATTTGAACTTGTACTCTGTCTGGTATAATAAATGATGGGTGACTTAATTTTATTTTGACTTTATTAGCAATGTGATTAAAGGACTCCAATCCTTATCTGACACCTTTGCTATATTGTGATTTGATTATTTGTCATTTTATATGTAATCTAGAATCTCATCTTTCCTATTGTATGTTAGCTCAAATACTCCCTTCTATTGAATATCTTACTTTCTAAATAGATATTTGTAAATCTCATCTGTCTTTTTAGGTTACAAGCATATCTTGTTACATACACCCCATATTGCTTATAGTTGCTTGGTGGTTGCATGATTAAGTTGGCTATAATGTGAATTAGTGTCTATGTCACAGAAATTCCCCGTGCAATTATCACCCCTTGGAACTACTGCAGTGCCAGGTTTGGGCCTGATAGCTAGAACTGGTGCTTCTGTGCCTCTTTTAATTATCCTCTTTTATTTACACTCTTTTTAGGGAAATCGCTGGTCACAGCTCCTGTAACAGTATGTACACACTGTCAGGAGAGAAATGCAGAGCTTGTAATGCTATTCTGCCTCATAAACCTATTATCCTTGAAGTCTCCTGCATCCCTACCCTGCTAGACTGGTAAAGTTGTGCTGCTTTTATGAATTCTTGGAGGGAGTGGTCAATACTGAATTGAATAATTCTCTTTTGAATTATATCTTTAAAAAAGGATTTTTGAAAAGAATCTGTTTTGGATGAATGCACAGGAAGAAAAAGGTAAGAGAGAAATTCATCCTCCTGCATAGCTGGAGAAGGGCTGGTGCTTGAAGTGCTTTCCACAGTTGTTGCCTCTGCTCTCTCGATAGGGTTGTCCTCTCTTGCTGTCCTGTCCTACACTGCCCTCTGAGCAGCACTGCAAGAGGAAGTCTCTGTCATGAGTCTCTGCAGCACTGGCCCAAAACTTGTACTTTGTCCAACTGTGCAACACTTATGTGCTAGGAAATAACATTGCTTGGTACCTCCAAAGTTGGAGTCAGGAGTCTGGGCCCCTCAGTGCATGTCAGTAGCAAATTCATCCCTTTTCGTTTCCTTTTCATCATAGCTATGTCAGCTCATGTTCTCTAGAGCAGTTTGAATTCAATTTAACCAGTGATTAAGTTATTTTGAGTGTATTGGATACTGGTAGGAATGTTTGTTCAAAGGGCTAACTTAACCTTCCCCAAGGTTGTAATGGACACCGGAAGATCAAAAGCTCCTTCAGACTGTCAAAGGGAGGGGAAAAAAGAGAATTGCTTGCTTTTACAGTTTTCAGTTAATGTTGGTGGAAAGAAAGTCTGTGTTTAACGTCCTTAAACTTATGGTACAAACAACTCATTTTGTTTCTAATAGTGAACAGAATTTGTCTGGTCTTTCAGTTCTTTGGATTTATGCAGTAGCCATATTTGTCAAAGTATTTGGCACCGGTGACATCATCTTTGTTGAAGTGCTGGACAGCGTGATAAGTCCCAGATGTTAACACACACCAAAAGCTGAGAAATAACAAAATATAAAGTTCAACTATAACAGCTATGGAAGTAATAAAAAGCAATTCTCTTTTCGTCTAGGATTCAAAGATAATTATTAATATTTGTTTGAGGTTTGTTTGGCCTAAATGATCAATTAGGATCTATGCTCAATACTCTGCATGTACAATATAAAAGCAGACTGAGATGTGAATTTGGATGAAGACTGAATGATTTGACTTCATGATTGCACCATTTCCTTTGTATTTTTTCCAATCTTTTATACTTTGCGTGTGTAGGTTATGATATATGCAAATTATGTGTACTGAGATCTAGATTTTCCTCTTTCTGAACTGCCAGGATTTAATGTGTCGTTTGGATAATGGTCATGCACGGTTATGTCAGCACATCATGTTTTCTAATGTACTGTAACATGACATGCCAATGTAACCAAGAGTAGTACCATTTCCTAATGACATGTCACGTCTGTGAAATGCAAAAAGGATATGACTTGCTGAGAATCAAGCTTGATTTTTTTTTTAATTTTAAAATAAAATCACTCCCTGTGAAGTTTGTCCAGCTCCAAAAGTGGCTTTCATAAAGGTATAGTACAGGTGCTTAAGTGAAAAAATTAATATAGGTGTCAAGACATGGTTTCATATTAACCACATTTAACCCAAGCATTTTTTGCTGCCTGCATCTGCTAAAGAAAGCATTAGCAAACAATACATCCATCCATCCAGAGCATCCTCAGATGGGTAATGCTGACCTGACTAATATTTTCATGGAAAATGAAGCGAAGGTATTCCCTTCCTTTTCTGCCAACAATGAATACTTTATTTAGATTCTTCTGTTGTCTAGATAGTGTTCACTGTCATGAAAAATTCACATATCCGCAGTTAAAAAATTGAGTTGGAAAATTACTTAGTTGTACTTAGTTGTCAAATATGTTTCCTTAATTTATTGCACCAGTTCTCTAGGCTTTATAAGGATAAGACAAATTGTATTAAAACCACCGAGAGAAACAGGAAATGTAGACTTTTCATATTGGAGTATTGCATCCTATGAAAATGAACAATCTGTTTGACATAAAATGCATGTCACTGTCTTCTCTTAAAAGACTTCAAAACAGAAAAAGAAAAAAGAAATAAAATATCAAAATAAAATCTTGTTTCAGTGGAAGTTTTGGCATTTGACTCAATACAAATTTTTTGAAACCTGAAAGCAGAGGAAGTAGATGTTGTGTTGGTTGAGGCGCAATTTTCACTGTGCTACTCAGTTTCAATCCAGCCATATGACATTGAGTATGAGAGAATTATTCTGAAATTATTTGGATATTTCTTACCTTTTCTTTCAGACTGTATAGTAATTTGGGAATAAACATTGAAGAACAGAGAAACTTATATAGTTCTTTCTGTTCACAGGAATACTTAGTATTTTAATATTAGTGAAATACTTAGTATTTTGCATTCTGATGTTGGTACATGAAGACTGGCATTATGTCAAGGGCTCCTAAACCTATTAAGATTTACAGGTGAGTCTTTAGACACCCTTGCCAAAGTAAAAATGTCTACAGGATTTTGACAGATCTTACTTTCAAAATCACTTATGTTATTTAGGAGTCTAATTCACAGTTCTGAAAGCAACTTGAATGCTTAGTACTTTAGATCTCACTGACCTTCAAAGGGACATCTAAGCATTTGTGGTCAGACACTGAACGTAAGAGGAGCTTGATAGGAATCTTTTTATAGTGTTTCATCACCTCAATACCTTTGAAATCACTTTAAACATTTTTCTTCAATTTAAAAAATGGGGCATGGATTTCTAAATCATATGTATACTTATGGAAATATTACCTGTAATTTATTTAAACTTTGTGAATACCCCAGTAAAAAGATGAGTTGTTAATGCAGTGTGTTAATATAAAATGTGTTCTATGAATTTGTGGACAAATCCTGGCTTTTTATCACTAATGTGTCATTTTAGTCATTATTTGCTGAGCTGTGTCATTAGAAATCTGAGTCACATCGGCCAAGCTTAAATTACATATCAGATGACCCAAATGTTTAAGGCAAGCTGGTGTAATTCAGTATCACTTTAAGCAATTTATGCCACTGAAGATCAACACCCTCCAACTCCTGCATCTTCCCGACTGAAATTATTTCACCTTCTCAAGTCTTTTCTTACATCTTCTCATTTTAGCCAGGACCCCCTACCTTCCCATCCCTGGCTTATCTGACTGGCAATTACTGTCTTCATATTCACCCTACTATTAGTCTTAAAAAACATAAAAGCATCACCTGAAACACAGACATACCTGTTTCAGATAGTGTGCGAAAATACTGAAGGAGAAAATCTCGAGGGGTAAAAGAAACAGAAAGAACTTTGCTGAAAGATGAGTAAAATGTACCTTTTGGTTACATAAAATTATGATAATACAGTATCCTATCATGGAATAAGGTATGACACAATGCAATATTTTTTGTGTTTTAGTATCAGTTTCATTTGTTGCAAACAGAATAGGTAGCTTTGGCAATTTTGGGTGTTTTTCTTTTTAAATTCTTCCATCCATTTTCCAGCAGTCCTTCCTTTTCCTTTCCATTCTTATGGCCAGAAATCTCTGTTATGATGTGCTGTAAAATGTTTACTAATGACATTAAAGATCACATTCAGAGCTATTGATTGCAAACCTGGTGACTTCTTGCCAGGCCACTATGTTTATGCCAATCTGTGTTATGAGACTTTCTGCTAGCATAGCTTTAGTACTGTGGCTTTTCATTGGTACGGATTAAAATACACGGAAAAACATTTTCCAGAAGCTGTGCATGTGATGTTGAGCTCAGATTTTGCAGCTGTCTCTGTAGTTCTTAGAAAGGTGAAAAAGCAATGACTTAACACTTTGTACCACCCAAGTCTTATTTTTTTTCTTGCCTAAGGTCACCTTATAGTTGTAGATCTTGGAAAATGATCATGAATATTTATGATGGCATCAAAAAAATCAAGCAGCTGCAAATTGTTTACAACAATTTTAAGAATATGAAACCAGTTTCTACTATATACATCTGTTAGAACTGGATGAAAATTGAAATCTCTTTGGTTCCATCCTACCCTCCTATGCACCTGGGAGCTGAAAAATCATCAGTAGCATGATTCTGAAACACTAATGTGGGTTGTACAGATAAAAGGCGAAACCTGAAGGAAAGCATCAAATTAATCATGCTAAAGATAGCACATGAAAGTAGCTTAATGTAATATTAATTTGGAATAGGTGCCACAAAACTTTGTGGAAACTTCCAAAATGTAGAATCATGGTCTGCCTAAAATTTTGTCATTATGCTTTTCTTCTGCTTTTAGAAAAATTAATTCTTCCATAACACAGAACATATGCATGTTTGAAAAAGTACATTAAAAATGTGCACAATATTGTCGTCAAATATTTGTTGGATTTTTCCTCTACAGAACTATGATTTACAATCTGCTACAAATTTAATAGCTAGCTGGAGAAATAGGAAGAAGTAATCAATTTAAAATCTTGGCACTGCTGGTTAATTGATATTTCGATGGCATTTATTGTATGAAAACATAAAAACATTTGGTTTTGTTCAAACCAGAGGAATAATGTGTGTGCTTTAGATGAGGCACACTACTTGCCTAAAAACCATCTTGAGTGAAAGGGAAAACTGTTCATCCCTTAGGACTATGATTTTCAATTTTTTTCTTGCCAAGTAATGCCATCAGCAGCAGTGGTGACAGCAGCCTCAGCCTGCAGCTCTGCACAGGCTCACATGTCAGGACACATACTCTTGCATTCCACTTGTGGTATCTGCATTGCAACTTGGGAGTGTCTGAGTTGGAATTCTTAGTCCATTAAAATACAACTGTTCTAATATACAAACCGTCTGATTTAGAGACTACAGTTTCATTTTACTTCTCTTTGGGAGGTTTCATATTTTTCATATGTGGTTTCTCCATTTCTTCCTACCAGTTAAATACTACTTGTACTGGCCCTCAGTTTTTCACTGTAATACTTTTGACTTGGGAAGCATGTGGGATTTCAGAGTCTTCCCATTTCGAGTTTAAAGGATAAATCAATGATGTGTATGGTCAGTTGTATAAATTATCTTCAGTTTTCAACAAGATCTTTGTCACCTGCCATGTAGTTCACTATGTTCAACAAGCTGTACCATAAACTCCACCTCTTTTCTTGCTGCCCAGTGTTGCAGACTGTCAGACTATCCATCCCTGAGCAGCATTGCATTACAATTCAAGTAAACCTCCTTCAACCAGCATGCAAGACTCCATCAGAACGCAAAATGCTAGTCTGAGAGGATAATAACAGACATTCTTTTAATAAGGACCATTTTTAAATGTTAAGAATGACTTGTTTTAATTGAAGGAGAGAAAAGGGACTCCTACCAAGAGTCAAAGAGATCCCCCAGTGCTCTCTGAAGTCTTCAAATTGTCTTGTATAGAAATGCCTCAGAATCAGAAATGAACAAAGGTTATAAAAAATTTCCAGGCATCTTGCTGTAAGGTTCAGTTGAGGAGGTTATTCTCTTCTGCAATTAAAAATTTGGCTTTAGTTTAGAATAAGGTATCTGACCACTCTATTTACTGAAGGCAAATCATGAGACATTTCATAGACCCACCTTTTGCTGAGTTTGTGTAAGCAGGGATGCAGAACAATTACCATTCAAACCATTCTTTTCAATCTTCTATACAATATCCACCTGTTCTGTCAGACAGCAGGAATGTATGCCACAAATACAGACTACTGTGGTGACAGCAGCAGGTGTATGGCAGCAACAACTAATCAAATCAGCTGAATCAGAGGTGTGAATCACATTGCACTTCTGCGCAATGAAAATTACCAGAAAGGAGAGAGCTAAGTGGTGGTGAATTTTTGTTTTGTTTTATTTTTAAGAACTTGCTTTAAATGATAGGCCAGGCAACTGGTAAGTACAAGAGAAGATAATGAGGAATTGAAAGGAAAATGGCACTTCAACTTTGCTGCAAAAGACAGGCAGAGTGAGATAGGTATAAGAGACACCCATTGTAATCACTCTGAAAAAGCAAGGCATGGGTTTTGATTTTACTAAAGAAGCAAATGCAAAAGAACTCTTGTCTGTACCATATGACTCATGAGGCTTCTTTACTAGGCTTAAAGAGAATTGAACTTGAGTAATAGCACCATTAGAGCTCTTTACCAGGAGCTAGTTCCTGTGGTTTCACTGGGTCCAGCTGCTGATGACTCACAGAGGAAGTGGCAGAGATTAGGTGCACAGGGAAAAAATCAGAACAGCTCAGAAATAAAGCAAATCAACCAAGCATTACCTTTTGTGCACAACAGAACAATGGCTTAACAACAAAGGTCCAAAATGATCCGTCTTATTCCCCTCATTTGTGCTACTCCTGTTGGAAAGACCACCAGGAAACATGTGAACCACTGTGGAATATGCACTGTAATCCATGGAACATCTCAATTAATATTCCCTCCTGACTAAGACTAGAACAATACATAGCATCAAGCAGTTTAATCTCCGGCAATAATGCCTTTTGTAAGATCAAGAGGTCTTTCCCTTGAATTAAGGTTTAAGTGAGGATTTTGAAAATTAGTTAGGATTCCTGTCTAGTGTCTAGAGTTAGCTACAGGTTCCATAAGTAATAGCTATGTAAAATGCATAGACACGGTCTGGTTTTCATTAGAAATGTTTTTATTAGTAATGTCTCCTTTGTAAATGGATATAGGGTTCCATACAGAAGAGTTAATTCCTCCAGCAGGCTTTGCTATGAACAAATATGTGTATCCAAGCTTATATAAAATTTAAACCTTTCCTTTAGTTTTGTGCTACGAAAGACATATGTCCTCAGAAGCAAAAGATAAAACACCTAACTTAAAAGGGAAGATACAGGGAGAAACATACTGGATCTTGTTGAAATAACTAATGTACAGTAGTAGTGCTGTTGTTGGACCACATCACTACAGTCTGGGGCACATAGCACAGGAGATGTTTTCTTCTCGGAAATTGCAAATAGTTTTGGCTTTAAATTCCTGTTCTGAGTTGCTATAGATTGGTAAGTTATCTTATTACAAAAATTTAAGACTATTTTGACTAGATTACGCCAGTTTAAAAAAAAAAAAAAAGAAAAGTATGATTAAGTGCTAAGAGGACCCTAGGAAGAAAATATTGCAGATTTTGCTAGGTCAGTATCAGCAATTTATCCTTGTTTTTAAAAATAAATTGGAATTGATAATTTCACTTACATTATGCTTTCTATTTTCTATAAGAATTTCAAAGGTAAGATCTTAGTTGTTATACCGAGATGCACTTTATAAACATTTGCTTTAGTGATTAATGTAAAACAATTCACAGACATCTCCTTAGAATATTAAGCAAAGCACTTCATTTTATGTGTTTACCATCAGGCATCATTTCAAACCCCGCAAGGTGACTGTGTGACACTGGTACATGGCCTCTGCCACATAGTTTTGAAGAGTCCCATACCACCTTCAGTTTTTTCAGCCAGTTATTTTATATTTAAATATTTTCAGTTATCTCATCCACATTGACTCTTTGGCACATATGTGAAGATGAAAGCCATGAAGCCTTATTCCTGTCAATGGCATAAATATAGATTATGGGGGGCAGGAGGGGGAAAAGGGGAAATGGAGTTGATATGCATTAGAAATTGTTTATTTAGTACTACTATACTATCCGTTGAAGATATGCTAATATGAACTGGCTGTCAATACAACATCACTTAGTTGGTTTTCATCTGGACCTTAGAGCACAACAAAATGATTAGTACATAAATCTCTACTAATTTTCTCTAGATTACGATTCTTTCATCAACATGCACATATAAATTATATCATTAATCATAATGATTTCTTTCAGTATTTGTATGTAGTTTCTTGGGAATCCCACTGTAATTCAGCATGAATTGATGTCCACTTATTGGAAACCACTACCCACATTGATATTTCCAGGGGAAAAAAACAACAGCCGTGATGCATCTTAAACTACAGCCTAAATGACCGGGGTGCTGGTAAACAACCACCAAAGGAGCATCAGTGCAGGTAAAGGAAAGTTGTCTTCAAGGCAGTTTGTTCCGAAGCTCATTAGGCCAGATGGCAGCCTGTCTTCTAGGAGCATGTAACACACTTATGAGGGAAAGGGGGAGACTTCTGTCTCCTTCACCCTGCCCTGGGGAAGAATGGTGTGAAAATACAGAGTGAGGGGAGAGCCTAAGCAGAGGAACATCACTAGATGCTGGAGAAGGCAGCGAAAACCCATCTGCTGCACTTTTTTGACAGGGCAGGAACAATAATAGCTACATCAGTCTTAACAGTTAACACTTTCAAATTGGCCACAGCAATAAATTTCACTGAGAGAAGCAGCAATATCCATCCACTATTCTGCAGCGTGGATTTTAACCATGAATTACATGCTTGGAAGTGGTTGGCCCATAGACTGAGCCTGTCGAGGACCTGGAGGTGACATGCCTTGGCCTCAGTTTCCCCTACCTAAGAAATGCTGCTGCCTCCTTGAGAAGTGCTGTGCCCTTTCTGGAGGTGAAGTAGGATATTACTTAATCCAGCTATCAAATATATAAATGGAACGTACATATATACATATGCATGCTTCATAAGTGAGACAGTGAGGGGGAAAAAAAGGAACTTCTGACTATAACGAAAGATTCATTAGGAAAAATGAACTAATCAGTGCTCTCCAAGGAGAAATTCATTCTGTTTAGGAGGCCGTACCCTCTGCTGCTGCACGTACTTAATATAATTTATATTATTATTTAAATCACTGCGTAAATTTTAGATACTTTTAAAAATCAAGTTAATGGACCATACTTTACTGCTTAGCATCATTTATATCAAGAATTAGTGGTTGTGGAGATAATATACGTTAACACAGAGGAGAAAACACAAACAAACAAATATCATAAAACTCTTTTGTAGCACGAGCTTAAACTACAACTGCAGAAATAAGCCCTTGGAAGGGTTGTGTGGTACAGCCTTTCCTTTAAGCTATGTGTACCCCCATGTGTAAGTACAGGGTATTCTTGAGATCACTTACTACCACATAAGGGGCTCAGCCTTGTACCAACTTGTCATGGCAGAACATTTATTCTACTGGGAAATGTCTCCCTGTCCTCCCTTTGGATACAAAGGAAGACAAGAATACAGCTTGGCTTTCCCATAGCTGTAAGAGGAAGTTGAGATGGCAGATTATGGAATTTTTGGGGAGAACTATAAAAACTGCTTAGGAACTGAAGAAAGAAACTGAGACACTTTAAACAGACTCAGCCTAGAAAAATGGAAAGAAGGAAATAAAAATATTGGGAACCTGAAAAAGTGAGAGGATTCTGACAGCTGAGATAAATCTGGGGTCTTCTGCTCTGGGTTCAATAAAAGACAGAATATATTCCCTAAAAATGTTTTACCTGTAGCAGGCAATAAAACAGCTCTGCATCATTGCTTCCTTTAGGATAGNCCCCCCCCAAGGAGCTCAGTTTCTTAAGCTTTGACACAAAGTCCTTCAGAGCCCTGGATTCCTGTCAATGTCATGCTGGAGGTCATGTCACCAAAGTGATCGATCGAGCTGCCATGGGAGAGTGGTACAGAGACAGGATGGCCCAGGGGGTGCAGCAGGCACAAAGGATTGGAGAGACAGACCCTGGGAGGTGGGCAGCACCTGTGGCAGCAAGTTGAGTCATACACAGGTAGAGAAAATGCCTGATGTTAGCACTTCTTATTTCATAGAATCCTAAAGTAGTTTGAGTTAGAATGGATCCTAAGAATCATCTGGTTCCTACCCCCCTGCCATTCACAGGGCCGCTGTCCATTTCTCTAACTTATTTTATGTTACTCCTGAAAAACGGGAATTTAGCTAAAAAGAAAGTTATACAGCCCTTGGAGTGGAAGAAACCCAACTTTGTCTGGAAGTGTGAGAGGGAATCTGGAAGAAAATGGGTGAAGCAGGGATGGTACCACTTGTCTCACAGGAGAAAGTGTCACTTATCCCATCAATGAGGCATCCGTCTCTGTAGGGAAGTTAGAAGATTTCTTCAGGTTTGAGCATTATTTTCTGATTAATTATGTAAAATTTCACTAAACATGGCCTTTCAATACAAAAAAAGTTTGGAGCTGCTTTTGCATGTCATGACTCAGGCCTAAATTCATCCGTATTTCATATACTCTCATTTGCAGTCTGTTTCTTCCTGCCTGACATGTAAACTTTCTCCTTGGTAAAAGTCGTGAGGTTTTTTTTGCCTAGCAAATGAAGCTCCAGGTGTAAATTCTCTGCTGTTGCCACAGTGCAAAGACAGACAAAAAAGTACTCTTTTATTAACAGAGATGAACTTCGGCCTCTGGCATCTTACAGCAAGCCTTGACAAGGTAGATATAGTCAAAATCTAATTTTATACACATAGAGCAAAATTCATAGCTCTCACATCACCACATCTTCTTTGCGTTGGCTAAACTTATGTTCTGTGAAGGGAACAGTGAGAAAAGCTGTTTACCTGTATGCTAATTCCTACTTGAGGTTGGTTTCTTTGGGAAATGCAAGTAATTTCTTTAAAAGCTGGGCTTTACCTTGCAATTTGTAACCCCAAAAGTCACTTAATTCCTGAATGCGATGTTAGATAAAATTGTTTTTCTTTCAAACACCTGTAACAATTATGTTTTGCTGGTCTCATTTCAGATAAAAGTAATTGTTTAAACAATTGCTGTACCTAAATTATTATTTGCTGCCCAAGTGACCGCCTCCATTGCCAAGCCACCTCAGGTTTGTATGAGCATTTTTATTGCCTGTATATAAATAATTTTCTTTCCTGATGCATTCACTGGCTGCTGCCTCAGATTCTCCCTGTATATCATCTATGTAGTGCTTGGGGTCTGAAGCTAAGTGGGTAGATTGCTCACAGCAACGTATTTCATCCATGTCCTTTGGTTTCGGATGCAGCACACACTTCCAGCTGTCCGGGAGCGCCTCCATTACCCAGTCTTGTGGTAGAGCAAATAGCATTCTGGCCTGAGTCTTCAAGCAGTAGATTAGAGACAGCAGTAGGCAGACAACTTCTGTCCCCAGGGAATATTAGAAATCTAGAGCTAGAAATAGATGGATTAACTGAAACGCAACCCAACTTCTGATCCACATTATTGTCTCTCTTCTTTATCTCACAAGGGAAGCAGAAATAAAGAGTGATAGACACTGATAATGATGGAAGTCCATGATAATACACCAAAGTGATAAACTTCTTTGTGGCCCTCATTGTGCCCAGTTGTCTTCAGCTGGTTAGGAGCTCTAGCCTCAAGCTATTTACACCATGATCAGGCTAGTAATTAGCAAAATGTTTAATATAATATAGAAGCAATTAGGAGGTGATAACATGCAATTAAGATGTGTTTTCAGATTAAAGATTTTATAGTGCTCTCTTTCTTGAAAAGATAAAGTGCCTGTCTCAAAATGTCAAACTGCAGTGATTTAATCTGAGTTATTTTCAATTAATATGCATGTATTCTTGCGATGTGTTCACCGTTGTTATTGACATTGATAAATTAAGCTCATCCCAACAGAATTTATCCTTGAGTCGCTCTATATTTCCTGAATGTCAGTTCTTTATTCGTATTTTTTTTTATGCCTACAAGCTGTGCACGATCTAACTCTAAGTCCCTTGATTCATCCCTGGGATTACAGTAATGTGTCAGTCTGAGTGGAACAATAATCTGAAAGGGCATTGTTATAAATAGTGTGTTAGAATATAATTGTTTGTCATGTCGTTTCTCCCCTTTAAATCCCTCTGAGTCCTGTTTAAGTAATTTAGACAGCTAGAATGACAAGAGTCTTGAGACTTCACTTATAGAGTTGTCCAACCAGTCTTCAGCCTACCCTGTCTTTTGAGACTGTCTCATCTGCAAAGTAGGAAGTGCAAAGAACAGATGAGTTCTGATGACACTGTGGATTTGTTATGAGATTTTACTCAAGCCATTTATAGATCAATATAAATGCTACTAATACGTACTAATTTTCCCCTGGCTAGTCAATAAATAGGCTTATACAATGGACATTAAGGTGTTTACTATCATCATTAAGGAAGTTAAAGTCCTAAAAATGCTTTTTGATAAAATTCATAATTAAAAAGAAATAGATGACAAAGGAAAGGCACAGAACAAAATGCAGCTCTTGAATGTTACCTGTGAATACCATGGTGTCGTATCCTTCAACTCACCTTCACAGAGCTTATAAAAGACAGGCAAAGATAAAGCGATATAATTAAAGGAAGCTTCCAAAAGCTATAGAAGTGTCAGCTGGCACCACTGTTTATTATACAAAGTTATTAACTTTACACGTATATATAAATATATATATAGATACATATATAAATTATATGGGAACAGCTACATGAAGACTTGAAGAAAGGCTTCCTTTTGACAAAAGAAAAAAGGAAGAAAAATTATTAAGAACCTCAGCTGAAATTTTTTGGTGAGTACATGAACATCTCACTGCCACTGCGTCAACAGGGGTAAGATTAGCTTTACTTACCTGATTCAGCCTATCAGTACTGAGGTCAGACAAAAAGCAGTGACAATGTATCTGGCAAGTCCTAATAGCCTGGTTTGTCTTGGGTGAGTACCAGATATGTTATGTCCTGTCTACACAGAAATTCTTGAACGAAAAAGAATGATGATATTTTCTTCTCCTGGTTGATGAGGTAATTCTGTGAGAGTAACTTTGCTCAGTGGACAATGGTTTGGACTTGCTGGATGCATCATCCAGGAGGGATGCAGCAGTGGGTGTGAGATGCCCTCTGCAACATGGGGACAGGTACCCCAGCCTGTCTCAGCCAGCCTGATTGTAGATCATCTGCACTCCAGCACATGAGATCTGGGGGAGATTCCTTAAGTGTTGGCCAAGTGACTCATGGAGGTCAGTCAACACAACACCATATTTTCAAAAATCATCATTTGTGCTGAAGCTCAGGAAAGCCTCTGGTTTCCTATGTTCCCTCATGGTATTAACAGAGAGAGGCAGTAAATAAGGTTGGAAAAGTGCAGGATAGGAATAACAAAACACTAATATTAATCGTGTAAGACTAATACATAAACAAACATAGCTGCCACACAAATGTGTTAATGCCATTGGGATATTAACTGAAAGGGGTATTTCTGTGATGAATTTGCCTCTAGCTACAATTATAAGACCATTTGTACAGTACATTTTTGTTTAATATTTTTCTTTACAGGCACTCCATCAATGTCATATACAGAGCCTACTGAATTATGCCATTCACATATTTAACAGCAAATAATCCTTGTACGAACTATTATGGATTTAGGTGTAGTTATAATAAGGATATCCAATAGGTACTTTAATTTATAAAAATATCCATTTTGCAAAGTTGCAGACTTAATTATATTGAATCTTAGATGTGTATCAGTTTTAATTGTGCTTCTAACAAGCTCTTTTAATTTTACTAAAAATTATATGCATTACAAAATTTTCTCAAATAATGTTTTTGGTCATTATATTATCCCCTCACAGATGTGATGTTTAACACTACAAACTGTGCTAAAGTGAGTTTTGATTGCTGCTTCTCGGGTTAATTTCCACATTAGTGAATTCAGAATCAGGCCCAATATTTCATGCAAATGGTCTTTCTTTTGTCATGTAAGAGGAAAGTGAAGAATTTGAATTTGATCAACAGTGTCAGCTACTAAAAGAAAGGTATGGTTCCTTTCTTCTTGTGTTTGTTTCTCTGTTTCCACATTTATGTAATGCACATTTAAGGAAAGAGAGGAAAACAGATTTTTGTGGCGTTACCTTTGAACCTTACAGTTGCTTTACAACACTTATTGCATTACTAACAAGCCACAGGTGTACACTACAGGAGCGGGTGAAAACGTAATTGAGGGGTATGATGACAGTTAATTGTCCATAATGTATTTATCCCAAGATGCACTTATGCATCTGTTACATATTTAGGTATTTGTTGCTAGTGGCTTTGGTGATACTTAAACAGAGGGGCATCTATATCTAAAAGACAATAAAAAAAGAAAATGCTATCAAGGGGCTCTAAAGTGGCAAGACAAAGAAAGTTTGTCTCTTTTTCACTGTCTCTGAAATGAATAGGTCTGTTATTTCAATGGGATTTTTTTTTCCACATATGCCATATTACGGTTTGAGTATAAAACACTTGACTCCTGTTTCTGGGTGTACTACAGAACTGAATTACTTGATTACCTGCAGGCATTTTAGTAGTGATGTATTTTGATATTTGCCTTTATAATATAGTTTCTTCTGTGTTTCAGCTTATTGTTGTTATAAAACAGCTTTGCACAATAGACTAAAATAGTGTCTATTCATCCATTGACACATAGAGGATTTATGTGTGGGAGTAACCCACAAACTTCCCCTCCTCTTTATTGCCTCCCTCCATGCATGCCTTGAGAATAGATGTGATAATTAGTCATGTACTTTTATCTATATTTGTATGCCATCCAGACATTTCAGATGAGAACAACAAGTGACTGTATTGAAGCAATGTCCTGAATTCAAAATGCGGTGATACAGTTTGGATAACTTTAGAAGATTATACATTTTTGGGGCCTACTTCTACTCTCTGTGAAGTCAACAGCAAAACTCCCACATGGGTCAGCAGTGAGGGGAACCAAGACTCAAAAAATTATATTATTTTTAGGATTGTGCAGCAGCAGTCAAATACCTGAAGCCAAAAAACATATCTTTAAAATTCAATGTAGATCAGACTAATAAAAAGTCATTTTAGGGCAGTGGTTAGTATCAGGAAAACAGTGAACAGCTGATGCTTGCAATGGTTATGAGGTAATTGGACAAGTTGTACAAGGCGGTGACTTGCCCCGTCTCAGGCAGTGGGAGCGCCAAGATCCTAACCTCGCTCTGCAGCACGTCATCCTCCTTGGAAAGTTAACTTTCTAATCAGTCTGTGCCTTGCCATGAAGCCAGTCCTGCATTTGGATTTGTTTGCACAGACTCCCATCAAATTTAACAGGATTTTGTAAGGGGGGGTAGTAGTCCCACTACGTGTAAGATTGGGGCCTATATAACCACATTATCTTAAAAGACCAGAACTCAGTTCATATCAGAAGCTGTTTGCTCATTTGAAACTGGCTAAACATTAGCATCTTAGAAATATTATCTGGAGTTGCTGAACACTGATATTAACCTGCTGCATGCTCTGATAAAATGTATTTGGTGTGGTAATTGTTATATTATGTTCAGAAAAGTGCCAAGAATATAATTGCTTGCAAAATGACTGTGCAGTTCAGCTTTAATCTACATGGCAAAACTGTTTACTAAAATAAAAAAAAAGTCCAAATCTTTGCATAAACAAATATATTCAGAAGTAGACTCTTTATTAAACTTTTAACACTAAAATTGTGCTTATAGTTTTTTTTAACCAGATGATATTTGTAACATTTGTTGTTTGGTAAAAAAAAACCCAAAAAGCATATAGTACCCAAGAAAACCCAGCAAGAAAACAAACCCCCAAAACACAACAAACCTAAACCACCAGAGGATGATTTCCTTAAGAATGTTCTCTCAGGTATGTCCAGAATATTAATTAGGCCCATCTATTTCTGTCGGATAATAACAATGTCCAAGAACTGAATAGAATCTGTGACCTGTGAAAGGGCCATTCATATGCTTTAGTCTGCCTTAGCGCATTCCTTAACAACTGAACATAGACCTTTTTCATAGTCATCCTAAATGTTTCAACTGTGTATTTCATGGTTTGGTTCTTGTGTCTCCAAAACACATAGCTTTCCCCCCCACCCCGTCCCTTTCTTTCTTTTCTTTTCTGTCTCTTTTCTCTCTCTCTCTTTTTTTTTTTTTGTTTTTAAGTCTAGTGGGAAGTATTCCACGCTCTCCTCATTTAAATGCTTATGTCTTTATGGTTATTTTTACTGCCATACCTATGGGGCTTCTTACTGTATTGCCTGTAGCTGAAGGATATTTTAAAGGAATTAAATTTATTCAGTTTAAATCTTCAGGGGGATACAACAATATCTTAAACAATTAGCAATAATTAAAAAGCATCTATTCGAACTGTGGAAAAAGCAAATAGATTCAATTTAAATACAGTAGTCAGGCCTAAAGGGTTTGGGTTTTTTTTATTAAAACCAGGAAGGGCCTTGTCTCCTTCCAACCCTTTTTTACTTTAGGCAACTTTTCAGAAGTTAATTTTTTGAAGAATTTTGTCAGTTGTTGATTAAGAGCATTTCCCAGAGGGTTTGTGTTAGGCATTACCAAAGCCTCCACAGAGCTGACCAAGCCTAGGCTTCATTGCCTAAGCTGAGGCCAGAGTTTGAGCTGCTTTGGAACCTTAAAAGCCTGCTCTGTTTAATATGACTTATTCTATGTTCTTACAACTGGCTGTATATCTGCTGTACTCTGATCTAGTGGAGCTATGATCAAATATATGCTGTGTAATTGCTGTGTATCCTAGTAACTACACCAAAATGACATTAGAAATATTTTAAGGTCTTACAAACAAATCTCTGTTCAGTATGTGATTGCTGGATTTGTTGTAGTGACTCTCATTTGACACAGCAATGTGTGAGCAGAACCATCTTAACAAGTGCGGTGAATACTAGAAGCAGTTTCTGATGCTTCTGGTCACTAGACATAGTGGAAGGTACCTTCAGGTGGGACATCAGAAGCTACCTGTGGTTAGACCTCAGTCAGAGCTCCTTCCAGTGGCAGCTCCAAGCCATCTGGCTTGGTTATAATGCATGCTTGAGAATATAGCCAAATACTGGGTGAAACTGGGACATTTTAATTTGTGCTGTTATGACCAAATAAGGGTGTTCATGCCATCCCTTGTTTGTCTCTGCTCTTCTCCCTCCCTCTCTGTTCAAAATTATGTTCACTTTTTTCTTGAGGATTGTAGCATGAAAATTGTTATTGGGGTAAAATGTCACTTAAATATCTTTGGTAGGGGTTATGGTTAAAGATGCTTGTCCCTGTGTGGTCACTCTTGGTTTCACGGTACAGGTCATTGATCAGAAAAGAAACATGCTGACACATGATGGAGGCCAGTGCATGGCAGCCAAGGGCAGGGAGGATTCCACAGGGATTACCCAAGCAGCAACTGCTCATGCCAGTGGAAAATAATGTCTGCAGAACTGCACCTTTCCTGGATTGTAATCAAAATAATTAAGGTGCTTAAAAACACTTTTAATTTAGAAAAAAAATCTATATATTTAACTAATGTGGTTTGGGGTTGTTTTCAGCTTGGAGTCTGAGGATATTTTCATAAGGAGATGAAAGGGAAGGGATAAATTCTAGACAGTTTGTTGTAAGTACCAAAGAGAGTGACAGCTATCTACATGAGCAAAATTTCTAACAGTGCCTCACATCCACTGGAAAATGCTTAAGAGTCCACAAATAGAAAAAGGTTAAAAACTACTGACCTAAATAATTGGTTCAATTTTCAAGACTGCTGAGCATCCAACTGTTCTCATTGATTATAAACAGATGATGATAACGAAGAACAGCTCCTATAGTTGATGAAAGGCATCTTTTCTGGGAAACTTGTCCACAGATGCTTAGAAGAAGGATACATCTAATACAAGTCTTTGATAAGGAGGAACATTTCTCCCTTGGTTGTCTATTTTATATGCATAGCATACATAAATATTTTTACTTTCACACTATCTTATGTTTCTTAGAGCTCAGTTTGGAACTGAACTGTAGCTGATAAGAGGAAGCATAAGACAAGATCTTAGTTTCATGTGTGGATTGTATGCTGCCTCATGCTTCAGTCCTGAAACTATTTTCATATTTACTGTACTATTTGACCACCTTTTCAAAATTTAGTAAATTCAACATCCTGTAATACAGAGGAGTTAAAAACATGTAGAAATAATCTGTTAAATTTTATACCAGCTTTAGATCTTTTCATGGTTGCTGCATCCAACAGGTTTTGTATTTTGATATTTGTTGTGGTAAATATAGAAGAGCTACGTTGTTTACTGGGAGGAAAATTGTACCAAATGTTACATGGAGAAAACTGAAGCTTGCATTTTAATTTAAAATTCTGAACACTCTCCTTAAAGTTTTTCTTTTTGATGTTGTCATTCATATACTTCAGATCTCTTGGTTTTCAGAGCTTAGTTTTAATTAATATTTTGAAATTTTTTGCAAGATTAGTATGGGCAGTGAATTTTGTCAGTCTTGTTTTGCAATGCTAATGCTTTTGGCTAACAAGAATCTAAACTGAAAATGTACAAGTGTACAAGTTCATAAGCCCTGACGGAATGCATCCACAAGTGCTGAGGAAGCTGGCAGACACCATGGTGAGACTACTCATGATCATCTTCAAAGGTCACAGCAATCAGGGGAGGTGCCTGAGGACTGGAAGAAAACAAATGTCACCCTGGTCTTCAAAAAGGGCAAGAAGGAGGACCCAGGGAACTACCGTCCAGTCAGCCTCACATCAGTCTCCAGAAAAGGTTATGGAGTTCCTCATTCTGGAGGCCATCCTGGTCCACAGGGATGGCAAGAAAGTGATCAGGAGTAGTAATAATGAATTCACTAAGGGTAAATCACAGAGCCACAGAATATTCTGAGGTGGAAGGGACCCACAAGGATCATCGAGTCCAACTCCTAAGTGAATGCCCATACAGGGATTGAACCCACAACCCTGGTGCTAATCTCAGGGTCATGTCATCATATTTTTGATATATAATAATGTAACTCCCTATCCCATCATCCTATTATCTAGACAATACCACTGAGTTCCTCATCCAATCTTTTTTTAAACACCTCCAGGGATGGCTACTCCACCACCTCCCTGGGCAGACCTTTCCACTGAGGGATCACTCTCTCTGTGAAAAAGCTCTTCCTAACATCGTCTAAACCTCCCCTGGTGCAGCTTAAGACCATGTCCTGTTGTTCTGGCGCTGGCAGCCCGAGAGAAGAGATTTACACCCACTCGACTACATTCTCCCTTCTGGTAGTTGTAAACAGCAATGAGGTCACCTCTGAGCCTCCTCTTCTCCAGACTCATGCTTGTCCAACCTGATTGTCTGCTACAATGAAACAATTACTTGGGTAGATGAGAGGAGAGCAGTGGATAGCCTCTTCTCCCACTTTAAGCAAGGTTTTTGATACTCTCTCACAATGTTATTGTAGGCAAACTAAAGAAACGTGGACTGGATGAGTAAACAGTGAGGTGGATTTAGAACCAGCTGAATGGCAGATTCCACAGGATCATAATCAGTGGCACAGGGTCTATTTGGAGGCTTGTCAGTAGTGATGTCCCACAAAGTTTACTGGGCCCAGTATTGCTTAATTTATCCATCAATGACTTGGATGACGGGGTAGACTGCTGCCTCAGCAAATTTGCTATTGACACAAAGATGGGAGGAGTGGCTGATATCCCAGAGGGCTGTGCAGCCCTTGAGAAGGACCTCAACAGGATGGAGAGAAGAACTGCCTGAACTCAATGAAGACAAATGCAGGGTCCTGCGCCTGGGACAGTGTAGCCTCAGGCACCAGTGTGCCCTGGGGACCTGCCTACTGGAAAGCAGCTCTGCAGAGAAAGAACTTGGGGTACCGGTGGACAACAAGCTTTCCGTGAGCCAGCCATGTGTCCTGGGGGCCAAGAAGTGGCCAAAGAGGCACCAAGGAGTGCATTAGGAAGAGCATGGCCAACATGTCAAGGGAAGTGATCCTGCCCCACTACTCCAAATCTGTCCTCGGTACGAGAGACACAGAGCTCCCGGATGAGATCCAGAAGAGGACAACAAAATTGATTTAGGGACTGGAACATCTCTTTTACTGAAAGGAAAGGGTGTGTGAGCTGTGACTGTTTGACAACTGAGAGGGGGCCTCACTAATGTCTATTAGTATCTGAAGGGAAGGAGTCAAGAGGATGGAGCCAGGTTCTTCTCCATGGTGCCAAGCAATAGTACAAGAGACAACAGGTAGAAATTGATGCACAGGAAGTTCCATCTGAATAAGAGGAAGAACTTTACTGTGCAGGTGACCACACACTGGAACAGATTGCCCAGAGAGGTTGTGGAGTTTCCCTTACTGGAGGCATTCAAGAACCATTTGGATGCAATTTTGTGCAATGTTCTCTAGGATGACCCTTCTTCAGCAGGGAGGTTGGACCAGATGCCCCACTGGGTCATTCCAACCTCATTCATTCTGTGACTTTGTGAAAGGCTTATCAGTCTATTAATAATATCCATTCTGTAAAATGGACCACCTTGGTCCATTTTTGTCCTATTCTATACTGCTCTGATCTCTTAGTATTTTGGGTAGCTATGTTACACCAAAACTATATTCTTCACAAAAGATGTTTTTCAACACTTTTTCAACACTTAATGAAGGCATTAAGTTGCAATACTGACATTAGCTGGAACCAGTTTAAGCTATACACAGATGAAGCTGTCTGATTAGAATTCTACCAGAAGAATATTTCTATAAACTTTTGATTAAATCAGTAATCTGCTTTCAGGAACTTCTAAAGACATTGAACTGCACGCCTTCCCCCAGAATCTATAAGACCACAATTTAAAAGTAGATATCCTAGTCCTGCATTTGGAAGCAATTTTGCTCAGTGTCCTATTTTCATACAAAGTACTAAGCTTGTCTATATGAGCAATGTGAGCACAGCCCATAGCTCCTAGGCTTGCTCATTATGCCTAATACACACCAAGTGACAAAGTAGAATAGGAACTAGAGTGAGTGAGTCCCTGACAAATCATTATGGAGTAGACCAGCAACAAAATGCTGAAGTGGAGAGATCTCCAGGCAGCTGGTGGTTCATGTGTCCATCAAGTGAATTAAGCCATGGAATAGGTGAAGACAGTGGCAGCATGAAGGTACTGCATTGGCTCTCCTCACATACTACCCTTTCTAGTAGCACCCAAATGCACTTAAAACCATCAGTTTCACATTGTGACTTAATAGATAAGAAGTTGTTTAATAAGTATTCGATATCATTTTCTCCATTCAAAAGAGGGAGCCAGAAATCTAGACTCAAGGAATCCTGGGGTCTATAGAAATATGAAAGCTGCTGAGAACACACACATGCAAATGGCAAATTTGATTACAACGATGGGCTGTCTGCTTTGCAGCTCCTGGAAGCCCACCCTCAGCCATAAAAATGCAAAAATAGTGCAACAGGCAATGTGGCAGAACAGGGCCCTCTGTATTCATTCACAATTAGGTGTTCTATTCTGTTGTCACCAGATGCTGCCACGCACATTACACAACAGAAATGGGATTAACCAGAATAACAAAAACCTGTCAAAGTACAAAACCATAGCCTAGTAGTCCTGACAAATTAAACAGCCTACAATGAGTGCCAGAGCATGAAAATCACTCACCCTTCTTCTATCTCTCAGAGGTAAGCAGTAAATGCCTTCTTAAAGGCAGGCTACCACCCTGACAATGCTAGAAGTAGAGGGAAAAAAGCATTTTCTTTTCTGATTGACTATAAAATAAGGACAAAACATCTAACCAGTGAATATCTGAAAGACAGATGTTTCATTCTGTTAAATACAGAAAAATTCACATGCTCCTGGTATGTCCTAAGTACACCATGTTAGAAACCCTGTTATACTAACAATCTATTTCAATATGTAGGAGCTTCTGTGGAGTGCTGTTAGTTTTATTGGTATATGTGTAATGCAAGATAAAATAGGTCCAACAGCTATGTAAAATTCATGTTTTACTAACCAAGCTCATGCTGGTGGATCATCAACATGGCATGCTGGAGCATTCAGAGAATAGGATATTTGTACAGAAACTAGCTCCAAGCATGCAAATCAAGTGATGAGTTCTGTGTGTATTTTTCTAGAGCTACATGACAGGTTGGTTTTTATAACCCAGTTGTCCATCCTGCATCAAATTCATGTAAAAAGCAATGACTGTAACAAGCTTTTTCAAGTCTTTGGATTTTGTATGTTGCCTGTCACTCACCATATAATTTTCTGTAGATGGTGATCACTGTCCATGTCTCTTGCGCCTGTCTAACTCTTTAGTTGGAGATTTTTCTTCCAGCCTCTCTGAGATAATGTTTTCTTGTCCTAAACTTCATCAAGTTTTATTCTTGCCATAACTTCAGCTACACAGTTCTTAATTTTTGCTTTATGTGATTTCTAATAACAGAAGTGATGTTCACATCCACTATAGGAAAATAGGAGATAAGTAGCTGAAAGATGAAAATCTTTAGGCAGCTTTCTAGAAGATACTTTCGGAGTGTGCTTTTTTCCTCCCAATACTTATTTATCCTCACTTTTCTTCCTTCCTAAGGGGTGGCAGAGAAGTCACTCAGCTTTAGTGCCACTGTAAGTTTAGATGACCCATTCAGGACGGGTGACAAATGCTACTTTCTTGCCTCTTTTCTGACCCCATAAGATTTCCAAGATTTCTTTCGGGAATCACTTACAGAAGATGTATTTCTTCATCTGTGGCACAAAACCCATTTTTCCCCTTTATTTCCGCCCTCTGAGAAAGTCCTTGGAGTAATAGGTAAAATGTCAGAAATAATTAAGAAAAATACTGATATACACTGTGGCAGAGAATTACATCTTTTGAGATGGTCATTGCTATCATCTGTAATCAGTCCCCTGACAATATAAATACCAACTTTATCACCTTGGTTTAAATGATGATGTGTTGAATCAATATTGATGAAGACTATACTTTGGCAACTTCAGTTAAAAGGGAAGAATAGTTTCATTGCGAAGCAGAGAACATAAGTTCAAAGTGGAGTAAGTGACACAGAATCCAGACATTCCTTTATACGATATCTATTTGATCCTAAAATCAAACCCTGATTGATTTTGTTGTCAAAAAAATCTTTTTAATTCTCTTTAATTCTCAAATTAGACACCTCTATGCACGTATAGTAAAGTCTGTAGGAGTGCTTAGATACCAACTGTTAATGTTCTTAACATATTAATCTCTCTGAACATCATGTCTGCCATGGCAGCCAAGTGGCAAGATCCAAACTCAATATGTCTTTTTAATGTGATGGAGTTAAAAATAAGTAGATGCTGGTTATACCTTAAGAAAATTTCTGTGGTATGGGGTGTATATAGTCACAGCTATATACTATGGTACATAAAAAAAAAAGAAGCAAATGGAGAAGAAACCTTTCTTATTGTGTATCTAGGAAATGTGTAGTAGACCTTGGTATTTACAGCCTGAGAGGTAAAGAGGATTGGGAGATAAGAAATGGAGATTTGATGTTAGCATGGCAGAAAAGACAGAAAACAAGAAGAACAGAAAACAGGAAGACAGAAAACAGGAAGAACAGGTATGTCAAGAAAGTATGGGGAAAGGGCTGACAGTATCACAGTTCTGTCCCGAAAAAAATCCTAAGAACTTGCTTTCTGCTTGTCATGGAGACCATGTATCCAGTGGGTATCCATGCCCAAGAGCAATGTCTTTACTTTTTTGGCTAAGTGGCTATTGGGATTATTAGGCATTTAAGTCCTCAAGAAAGAATTTTTTGTCCTGCATCTTAAAAGAAAAGGGGATATTTATTTTCAGGGGAAATGTATCATGACTGGATTTATAGTACCATGTAATCAAAGAGTAAATTGTATGACCACAAGCATTTATATTTTTATTTATAGGAAATAATATAAAGCTGCAAGAAGCTTATATGCAGCTTAAGTGTCAGGCACTTATCTTTTTCAAAATGCATTAGAAAGGCAAATGGACTTGGAATGCCAGTTAAAAAGCTAGGGTCATTCGCTGTAATTTACTGCCTTTTACATTTAGGTAGATTCTAAGTACAAGTTATAGTGCGTGCAGTTCAACTGCTCTACTATACTTTATGAGGTACAAGGTAGCAATTGGTTGCATAAGGGAGTAAAGATTTGGTACTAAATCCTCTTCAACTTTTAAATAATACTTCTGTATTCTTTGATTTTTTGGAAAAAGCCTTAACAGCTATGACTACATAGCAAGTAGATGCCTTAACATTCCTCAGAATGGATCTCCACATAAAAAACCTTGTGTACACATGCAAACCTCTATAGACCAGTGAAAAATTTTTGTAGACCTTGGGAATTCTGGGATATTGGGACTGTGCTCAGGGACACAGTTTTCGTGGTCTACATTACACCTAAAAATTAGTTAGGTCCAAAATTCTCAGCAGGAGAATACTGTGTTCACATGATGTACAATCCTTCAAGCCAAAAGAGTGTAAACAAACTAATTTACTGCCTCAAATCTTTTATATTAAAATCATGTTCTTCCGGAAATTTTTCAAGAGCTTTTTTGGCATGTTTTGACCTCTTTCTTTCTCTGCCTTTAAATTTCTCATCTCCTGGTCTATCTATTCAAAGTGAAACTAAGAGAGGAACAATTATCCTGCTTGTGTCACAATGAAAAGCAATAGCTTAATTTTCATTTTCATTACCCAGGCATGAAAATCTATGCCTGACGCTGACTTGGGAAGTCTACATGTTGCTGCCTTCACACTCTTCTGTATTTTGGAAGCATAGAAAACTCCCCAATGCCTGAGATGGGCATGCACTCTCATGGAACACAATATGTGAGTATGATATAATATGTGTATCAGGGAGCTAAATAGTACATTATCTTTTCATGTAAATGTACCACAAAAGTCCCCAGAACTAATTTCAGGAAGCAGTTAGGAAAGCTGACAGAGCATAGCAGAGCTGGAGACTCTTTCTTGTTGCTCAGCAGACTGTGCTGAGTGGCTGGGCTCAGCAGAAGACTGCACATATTCAGTTAGTAAAAACTGCGGGCATCACCTGAAGATTATTGTTATCTCTGGAAGATTGCCTGCCATCATGCTTTCATGCACAGTATGATATGTGGTATGAAGCAAGTTTTGCATGTTTTCAGCCAGAATGCAAACTCAAGAGCTGCAGAGCATATCTATGCAGAAATAGCTAAGGGGACCTGGCAACCAAACAATGGCTGCTAGTGGCCGGAAACCTGGTTCTGCTGTAGCTTCTGGAAATGCCCCATCTCCTCACCTTACTGCTGGCTCCACACCGCTTTGCATCAGGCTATGTCCAGCTGACATTGCAAAGACCGAGTTTGTTTTTACATTTTAGCTTGGATCAATACTGAACTTCTAAGTAAATCTTGTGACCATCTCCACTGTTCATGCATTTGTTCATTCAAGGAACTCTCTTGCGTGCATGAACTGGAACTAATTTTGGATAAAAGTAAACCAACTACATCTGACACACTCCAGATAGAAATAGATACTTGGTCTGTGGGATTAAACAAGATCTTCTCCAAAGTAAAAATAAATAAATTAATTAAAATTGCTGGTAATGTAGATTTCTGGTTCTTACTGTCAAGTGTTTTGCCTGCAGATCTGCTTCTTCTGGTCTGCACTATTTGCCATTGTGGATGTAGATTAATTTTAAATGAACTTTTTTTTTCAGTGTAAAAAGAATTTTCTAATGACTTCAGAAAATGTTCAATCTCTTTGTAGTTCAGGTTCGTAAAGAGTGAAACGGGGAGGATAATACTTAGCCATCTTTATCAAACAGTGCACATCTCAGACAAAAGCTGAAGCAAGTCCAAAGTGTAGTAATATTTTAACTGTTACTGCATCTCCAGGATCCTCATACAATTCTCTTTAATATACAGTCAAGTCTCCTATATCGCGGACCCGCGGTCTTAATCAGGTTCCGCGAAACCCTACTTCCACATATGCAAATTTACACTGTGTTGCTGTGTATCGCTGTTTGTGTCAACCTTTCCTGGCACCCACAGCCACTCCACGCAGGTAAAAACCCCTTTTCAGCTTGGCCAGGGACACAGCTTCATAACTGTATGGCGGTGGCTCCGGGGGAGCAGCCCTGCTGCGGATGCCACCGTGGCTGCTGCCACCGTGGTGACAGGTCATGCATGCGCAGTTGCAAAAAGGAGCCTCCTTCATCACTAAAAAATCATTCCGCTAATTTCTGAAGCTGCAATATGGGGTGTGCAAAGTGCAAGAGGGCCGACTGTATACATACTTTAAAGTTGCAAATCAGAACTGTAAAAATGTGCCAAAGCTGATGAGAGTGCACACAATCATATCCTCTTAATATAAGTTCTGCTTGGTTCCCGTATGATTTTTAGTGGCTGGCAATTGTTTACAGATACGTTTCCACTGCAATTTTTACTTATGTGTGTATAAATAAAGGTAAAGGAAAACATCAGCCTCTCTTGGTGTAAGAGTGTTGGTAAATAAGTCTCTACTAGGTGAGTGCACTGTCACGTTAAATGAGGCATAAATCATGAATCAAATTTTAGAAATAACAATTTTAACTAGGGCGGTGTTGTGCTGTGAATCTTTCATGAGAAAAGTACATTTTGTAGTATTTTGTTTCATCTATTTTAATAATGTTCAATTTTTTTCAATGAGGAGTTCAGGTCATTTGGATTATTTTCATTGAAAAGAGAAGGCAAAGTACTCGTATTCAAATGAAAATATATTAAGGGTTTTTTTCCTCTTTTTTTGAAAGACAAATGTACTTTGTAAACAACATAGGAATTGCTTAATATAATGAGATATCAAGCCATCTTTGTGCAATTGCAAGAAAGCACGATAAAACACAATTTGCTATTACTGCTGTTGACTGTACTTTGAACAAGTGAAAGAGATGCATTCCTTATTATTCAGATGTATTTTACCTTATATGACAAATCTACAACCACTTCCATAAGTCCTTGAAAAATTTGAGATTCCCTTCAGTATTTTAAAATTAACTTGGGTATGAGTTCTCATTGGCATCAAGGCAATTAATAAATAATCAAAGCACCATTAATCAACCAACTTTAACACTGCACAAAGAGTGAGAACTTATACTGGGCCACAAGCCCCACTCCATACCTTTGCCGTTAGGAAACTTAACTATTTCACACTGACAGGTTATTAAGTTCTCTTTAGCCCCCGAGTTCACATGAAGAAAATTTAGAAGAGGCCTTTGAGTAAAGAACAAGTTGTGTCAGACCTAATCCTAATCAGGTTCATCTGTTCCAGGTGAGACAGTCACTACTAGCTCTATTCTATTTCTACATCTGAAAAATGGGGGAAATTAACCTGTTCCTTACACTGTGATTACAGATTGACTAGGTCCCGTTCATTTCAATTCATTTTCTACTCCTGCCGTAGGATAGCACTTCCCAAGTGCTGTAATCCTTAAGCAATTATCTTAGACTTCAATATGACTCGGCTCATTACATGTTTCTCTGCTCTCCATTCCCTGCTCATCTTTCTTTGATGCTGCATTTTTATACATTACTTTCCCCACATGCCTTTGTAGGATTCAGCCTGTATTGCCCTTATAATTTTCACTATCTTCATAATGAACTAGCTCTGTTTTCTTATTTCATGTAATGAAAAGAAATCACTGTCAAATAGCAACCATTAATGGCACAAATTTCTTTATCTCACTAAACAGAAACACTCAGACCTTTACCTGATAAATTTAGTGCAATTTGATCTAACTCTGTCTCCTTCAGAACACCAACCCGGTATCTAAATTACGTCTTGGATTAGAACTCTCATCAAGACTCTCTACTCTAGGGAAAACCAGAAATATTTGGAGAATAATTGAGCCCATATGAGACAAATCCTTAAATACAAGGTGAAGGTGTGTGAACACCCTCCATGGAGCAGAGGAGCAGCCTTGGATGCCTGGAATCCTGACTACATAGCCTTTACAGAAGGAGCATCCACATAGGGCATACTCTTCAGCAAGCCAGAAAGGTAATGCAGAGAAGAGAAGAAAAAGGGTCAGAAGATCATGATTGCATTGGAGAGGAAGAAATGCCCACTATTTTTTCTGATACCAGAACAGTGGGGATTAAATGAAGACAAAAAAAATCCACTTTAGTACAGTGGTGAGTCTCCCCGCCTCTCATGTGGGAGGCTGGGGTTCAATTCCCACAAGGGAGGCAGTGGTGCTGTTTAAGAGTGATGTTTAAGGACTCGATGATCCTTGTGGGTCGCTTCCAACTGAGAATACTCTGTGAACCTGTAAAACATGCACAGCCTCAGAGCGGACCATGATGGTTCTGCACTGTGAGAGCCCTCATGCCGAGGGTATTGATCCTTTATGGGAGGATTCAGTAGGCAACTGGAGAAGTTTCTGGAAGAGAAATCCAGTAAGGTCAGTTAATGGGAATCCTCTAAGATGCAAATTTTTGGAGACTGGCAAAGTTTTCTGGGTAGATATCACTAAATGTTTGTTCCTTGCTTGCGCTAATTCTGAGGCATCCACTTGGTCACTGTTGAGGCCAGCTGGGCTGAATGCATGTTTTGTGCAAGCTGGTAAGACACATTTTATAACATTCAGTACCTCAGCTGTCTGCCTTCAGCGGGTGGAGTAAATGTGCATCTCTATTTGCAAAGTGTGGTTGTGGGTTCCCTGTAGAGGAGGGTCTATTCAGTCCTATCAATGGGCCTGCTCTGGTGAGCCAAGCTGCACATACGCATTAGTGTTTGTTGAAGTTTCTAATGCAGCATTAAATTGAGTTTTAAATGAATGAGCTGATAGAAATGCTATCCGAATGCTCGCATTTCAGTTCAGCAAGACTGGATTTCTTTGCATCTGAGAGAGCTCTGATCTAATTTTGTGTCTTCCCACTGGATTTTTATTTCTCCGTTGGCAGAGTAATAGGTTATATTCTGGTAAAACTCAGAAATATTTTCTAACTGCAAACTATCATGTTTCAGTGGTTTTAGCTTTTCAGATTGTTATCTGCAACTGTTATTACTACACTATTGTAACCACCACTTTTTTCCAGATTGAATGTGCTACTATTTGCACTCTGAACTCAAGGATAGAGCGTGAACAGCACCGTTAATAGGACAGAAAACACTGTTAAACCATGGCCATGAAATGGGCATAGTTTCTTTGCATACATTGACCATTGAAAAAACAAAATGAGCTCTCTCTTTTTACTAATGGTGAATTGTGTGAATGAAAACGTTCAACAGTTTTAAAGCATGGAGTATGTATGTACTAAGTTGTTTGTGGGATTGAATTTCTAGTAACTTTTTTAATTGGAGGTTGAATTTAGGTCCAAATGGGTAGATCTTAATAACCATATAAACCACTAATCACAGCACTACGCAGATCTTGATGTGTCTTCAATAATTAATTCAGTCAGATATCCTTAAATAATTCAGTGATTTTTAATTAAAGAAAATAGAGTATTTAGTTGATTTTTTTAGTCTGGGGAATATTTAACAACATGATTCTATGCCTTTACTTTTCTCTAATATTTTTTCTTCCCCTGCTTGGTATTTTATGGCTTTTGGATTCTTTCTTAGCTAAATATTTTTCTAAAAGCAGAGACTTTGATTTGTAAATGTGAATGTGATCAATAAAAACTATGGCTTCAAAGTGTTCTTATTTATATTTAAATCCTTCCTCTCACCTGCTGTTTGTTATGTCACCAATCCCACTGGAGCTCAAAAAATTTAGCTGGTCCTCTCTAAACTCCCAGACATGTTTTTTTCCCATGTACTTTTCTGTCCCTGCAGCTTCTGATGTAAAACAGATTTAAGTTTGTGTAGAGCAGAGGTCAACATGAAAGCCTAAAACAAAACAAAACAAAACAAAAAAATCCTGGAATTCAACTTTTAGCTCTGGTTCTTATTATAACTCAAAGCTCTATTTTAGTAATTTTAAAATGGTAGTATTGTTCTGCATCCATATCCTACCTTTCACTGAGTTTCTTAATGACTGAGATGCCCAGTTTAGATAAACTTCTAGACTGGCTGATGACCAATGGGATGAACTACAGCCAGTTATGCCACAATGGTAAAATTGATGATTATATTGCAAAATAATCTCTGTGAATTTTACATTTATTTTGCTTTAGACTGGGGACAAGAGCAAAGCTTTGAACTCATTTTTCCCATTCCTGAGTGGTTATTTGCACAGTCATGACTTTGGTGAGTCTTTGTATATGGGTAGTGGGAGTAGTGGCTACGTAAGATCACTTCAATTACAGATTTCTTTAAAGTTTTTTAGCAAGTGCTGTAAATATTTTAATTTTTTTAAATGCAGAACAATCTTTTCACTTCTGTAGCTCGTAGTATCACATCCATTTCTGTGTGGCTCAGTAAATAACCATGAATTAAGTGTTGAAGGAGGATTAAATAAGGCTCAATGTGTTAGCCTATTTACCAGTGTTGTATATATGTACCCAGCCTTCTGCATTTTTCAGTGTTAATCAGATGGAAATAGCAATTGAAGGTGTAATTCAGTGTTGTGCTCAAAGTCATTAAACCCTGTGGTAATGGATAAATCCAGACCCTGCTGTGGCCTTATAAGGCCAATTTGGCAAAGAAACCATTGCTGTTTTACTAAGCTGATGAGAGTTGGACGAGGAGTGGGTCCCTGTTAAGGTACAAAGCCACATTGTATGGTTTTGCTCTATTTTAACCTACATGGACAATGTCTAAGCTGACCAAGATCTATATGGGGTACTCATCAGCCTGCCGTCTTCTTGGGAGATGCATATACTCAGAAGAGCCCTAGAGCTGCTACTTAGAGAGCACCAAGTGTTTATCTTTCTACTCTTCAGCTCAACATCCATCTGGAAAAGTAAACTTCTGTGTAAAAACAACCTTTTTTCCACAGGAGTTTCATTCATTGTAAATGAATCCTGAGATGAGATAGAAGGTAAATGAAGGTATTCACTGTAATAATTAATAATAAATTAAATTAGAAAAAATTACTGTAAATGTTTAGTCCTTGTCCTGTAGTGCTTTGGCAATCGGATTGAACTTAGAAGGATACAAGAGGTATATGTCACTTCATGGGAGCTCAATAAAGTTTGTAGTCTGTATTCTGCCCACAGCAAAGTCTAAGACTAGGTTTCAGCTGTGCATTTGATATTAACTTAGCACCTATTTTGCTTCTGGATAAATGTGACCACTCTTTCCTCAGTGGTCATTTATTTCCACTCTGGCAGAGATAGCCTCTTTGTGTTGACGGAAGATGGGGTATAATATGAAGAGCAGATAAAAATGGCACTGGTGAAATGGAGTATTCTGAAAAAGTAGAGAAAGGGGGGTTTATGCCTGATAGCTAAAAAAAAAACACATCACAGCCCTAGGGTCTGCAAATGTGTTTGATTCTTTTATCTACAGTAAGGCATTTGAGCTCTTTGAGCATTTTGGGGAAGGTCAGGTGGTTAATTTTGAAGTTGTTTGCCACAGCTGTGTAAATCTTAGAGAATCCCATGAGGCCTTGAATGCATATTATAAACTCAGAAGCTCTGAGGTGAGCATTGTCAGAGGCAGGACTTTTTCACATCAAAACTGTTAATGGTGAGTGAGAGTTATTTAGAGATGATTCAGAGATGGAAGGAAGGAGAGAACAAACTGGCATGCAATCTGGATCTAGTACACCACAGAGTATTCAAGCAACAGATACTCTGTAGAATCCACAGAGTATTTTATATTATTTTAATACCTCTAATTCCTTGCTCAAGAGCTCTGTAAAACACATCAAAATGTAGAATATTTTAGAAGTTTCAACAAATGCTATTGTTAATGCCAAAGTGCTTGATAATCATGAATTCAGTTCCATAAAAGCTTTAGATGAAAATAATAGAAACAATACATGCAATGCATGTGTGTAACAGTATGGCACATTTTCAAGCATTCTCTGATATTATTACGGGTTACAAACCTTGTCTTTTTATTGTTAGACTTAATATATTGCATATCCTCCATTGTTACAGACAAACACTAAATAACTGAGACTTGCATATCATTTTAAGGTTACAATATTTTCCAGAAGGCAGTGGTTTTCCTCCAAACTGGCAATCCATCTTCACTCTGGTTTCCATATTCATTACTCATCCACATAATTGTATGTTGATTAAAGTTAAAAAACTAGAGTTCCCTGGTTCTATTTGTACTACAATATTGAAATATGGCTGCTCATAATCTTGACAATTGTTTTTTTGTGATGAACTCACCACAAAGAAATCCTGATACTCTGGTTAGAGTTGAGGACGACTACATTCAGTCTTGTGTATTTTCAGTGGACTTGTTTACCGTGTGAAAACAGGTTAAGCGGAATATAGGANTCCCTGAGCTTGTCCAGCCAACCAATTCCTAACCCAACATAAAATGCTCCTATCCAACCAATGCTCTGAGAGTTTCTTCTGAAGCTTACCATAGGAAACCATATCAAAGGCTTTGCTAAGGGCCAAGTACACAACATCCACGTCCTTTAATTCGTCAACCAGGCAAGTCACCTGTTCATAAAAGGAGATGAGGTTGGTCAGGCAGGACCTCATTGCTGTTTACAACTACCAGAAGGGAGGTTGCAGTTGGGTGGGTGTAAATCTCTTCTCTCAGGCTGCCAGCACCAGAACAAGAGGACATGGCCTTAAGCTGCACCAGGGGAGGTTTAGATGTTAAGAAGAGCTTTTTCACAGAGACAGTGATTCCTCAGTGGAATGGTCTGCCCACGGAGGTGGTGGAGTCACCATGCCTGGAGGTGTTTAAGAAAAGATTGGATGAGGAACTCACTGACATGGTCTAGATGATGAGAGGCTCAGATGGATGGAGCATAGTACCCATGGCTCCAGGGCTGTGGGTTCAATCTTTGGGTGGGCACTTACTTGGGAGTTGGACTACATGATCCTTGTGACTCCCTTCCAACTCGGAATAACCTGTAAACCTGTGAACACAGTACTTACTTTGTTTTTTATATCCAGGAAAACAAAATTTTAACATTTTCTATCTTTGTTGCTGATGCCATTGTTTTGGGGGGATATTCTACACAACTCTAGAAGTTAAACTTTGTATTTCAATGGATGTGCAATTTTTCCTTTCGAAATACAAGATACAGCCCCAAAACTACTACAGGTCTTCATTTGAGTATTAGAGTACATACCTGTTAAAAGAAACATTCTCTCAAAAAGGAAAAGGTTGTTCGTAGGCTAAATTTCCATCTACATCAAGGGTTCAGGTAAGAGTTCGTGCTTTAGGATTCCTCGTATGCCTGTATGGGCATTCACTTGGGAGTTGAACTCAATCTTGTGGGTCCCTTCCAACTCAGAATATTCTGTGTCCCTGTGATATTCAAGACACTGTTACATAGAAATATGGCAATGTACTTCTTTTTCTTTTCTGGAGAGTCAGATTCTGTCACCTCTGTTGTCCTTCCATAACTACTCTACAGAGGTTCACCAAAATAAGTACAGCTGTTTACAGGTCAGTCTCCACACACAAGCAGGATAATTAAGACACTATTATTTTCATGCTAATTCTTTTTAATGCTTAAAAATCTGCATTAAATTACTTAAGCCTCTTTTTAATTTCTTTTTTTATTTTCCTCTCCTGCAACTGGAGTTAAGTAAGTGAAAATTCTGCCTTCAGAAACTCAAGTTTCAAAAGAAACATAACTCTGGATTTTGGATCGTCTGACTTCCTTTTCCAGTGATGTGTCAAGTCCATTATTTCAGTGTGAAACACTGATGTGACAGACTGCCATAATGCAATGTGTTTAACCACCTCAATGATGCATCAAGTGAAAAGAGTTCCCAAAGATTCAGTTCACACATGCACACGCACACAAAAAAAATGAGGGATAAACAGTTTGGGGAAGCGGAACATAAATCTTTTTCACATAGTTTGGCACAAATTCAATTATAATTTGTAAATGTTCAGTCAATTAGACTACTCAAGTGTTTAACTTATAACTTTGAAGGCAGATTATCTTTCCCAAGAGAAAAAGCTTCTCTTAACCAAGACCTTTTGTGTTAACTGCTCCAGAAGGAAAATGCTACATTTGCCATAGAATATGAACAGAGATGCAGGAAAGGAGTGTGTAATACCATGATGTCTTTGGATGAATTTCAAAATTTTTATAGGAATAGGCTAGTTAAACCTTTAAACTCCAAAATAGTACAGAAATACTCCCAAATGATACACAAATACTCCCCCATCCCAAAGAAAAAAAGAGCAAATCAAGAATTTTTCCTTATATTAGAAATAGTAATCTAGTGTCTTTATCATACTTAATACTTACAGTGGTCATTCAGTATTAATTGCAGGTACATTCAAATTTAAAAGTTGAAGAAAATTCATGAAAGCCCATTGATTTGTCCTCAGTTTTCAAATACTTCCACAGAGTCTCACTTCCACACTCATTTTACTCGTAGCCTATTTAAGTTCAAAACCTGACAATTTCCCCCCCCCCAAATATTGTAGTCTTCATATATTATCAACGGTCACTTCACATATATTGGGAACTACAGCTGGGTGAATTGGCTGGCATTCTGGTGTCATGGAGGGAAGACTTGTAAATATGGAGATACAGAATGCCTGTAAGAGATTAGGAATGCTGGTGGGTTTGGCAGCCCCATGATGGCACCAGAAGCAACCTTGAGACACCGGAGCTGGACATACATGCTTTCTCCAGACTTGCAAGTCAAATTCATTGAATACACTTTATGTGGACAAACTAAAGCTGTCTGCAGTCTGGGAGCAGTTCATAAGTGGCTGTGGTCCACTGACAAAACAACCGAAATATTGTTCAGACATAAAACGCATTTACTCTCTCTCTTATTGAAGGCAGTCGCTGTGTTGGCTGCATGAGTCTGACAGCACTGAACATGAAGACCAAAACTAAATCATAACCAGAGTCTGTCTGAAAACTTGTCTGCCAGCAAGCACAACAGAAATTACATCTATCCAAGCACTGCTGCTGCTGGTTTAAGACGTACCGTAACCATGAACTGCCTCACTAATTATAGCTGAATACAGGAATCTTGGCTGTCTGCTTGTGACTGCATGTAACCTTTTCAAAAGCACCCAAATATCTTAGGCACCTGAATCTCATTGAAAGTCAGATAGCTGAAGGGTGACTAACATAAACAACAGTTTAAATGCAGCGAGATTGCCTAGAATTGTCTCATAAATCTCAGAGCTCTCCTTCTACCCAAGTTTTGGCAGTTGTACTCTTTGGAAGTTGCATAGTGACTGCCTGAGCATTGAATAGTGTTTAGTTGGCCAAATCTGTCTGATTTTTGGCAAAGAGAGTGGCTGCTAATTTTTTTCAGCCTCTCATCTCCCACACCTGTTGATCTTTTTTGGGACTTATCAATGGCGACGCAATATTTGGTCTGTAGGTGTGTGGTGCATGTATGTCCCCCACGTTACCCAAGGTGATGGTGAGCATGGTGTGCTCCCATAAAACGTGCAACATGCTGGCTCCCTTTAGTTCAGTGAGGACTGGAGGATTTTCCCCCTGTGGGTCCTTTACATGCAAGACAGGCTTCACATAGCACATAGTTAAAGAAAAAAACAAAAGAAAAAAAAAATCCTTCACTACAGAGACAAATAGCAACATGTGGCTGGAAGATAACAGAAACGCACATGCCAGTGCAAAAATTAAATATGGAAATATGAAAATGAGGGTTTGTTGGTTTTTTTAAGCAAAAGAACTGATTCACTTTTCATTGCTAGAAATTACATGGGGGTATATTTCCTTAGCAGTCCATCTCAGAAAAACAAAATAGAAAAAAAATGTCCATAGATAAGATACATCACAATAGAACCCTGACTTTTCAGTTGATTTTGGTAGTGAGAGTCTTTTGCTAAACTTTGCAGTCAGCTGGAGAAACAACAAAAAAAAGATAAAGGCAAAAGAGCACATTAGTACCAAATGTGCAGAGTGCAGATGTGCAACCTTTCTGCCTTTATTTCTCTGCCTCTAGCCTTACTGCAGTGTCACACCTTCCCAAGTAACACTGGATTTCCTTCAGAAGGCTTTCACTGTTGTTTTCTGCAGCTCCTCCTTCCCTCCCTCCCTCCCTCCGTGTCCCTTGTCCCTGTCTGCAGCCCACATCTTTGCCAGATATTTAATGCAAAAATTATTACCTCAGCTTCTTGCAGGCTCTGCCCCTGCTCTGTGGTGGTTTAAACAAGCTGCCTGGTTGCAGAAAAAAATCACAGCGCTCAGCAACGAGGCTGGTTGTGTCTGAGCCACATCATCCTGGAGGTGAGTGTTAAGAGCTGCCTCCAGGAGCAGCAGAGAGATACAGACTCCAGTGTTAAAGATGCAGACTGCTGGATTCACTCTGTTCCTTCTCCTGTTAATGACTCAGTCTATATTTCAGAGGAATGAAGTAGGAAAAAAAACCCAACCAAGCCCACACCTGTGGTCCTGTAATTTTCATTAGTGCCCAAGAAATCAAGTTATTGAAGTATTCTTTTCAAGAGAAGAAAATGAGTTATCTAACCTTCCTCTTCCTACACAAGGATTTTGTATGAATTTTGCCCATGTTGCATTTGAAAGAACATGATTCTGAGACTTTCCCTCACCAGGGGCCTTTGCTGTGTCTGGTAAAATTAGAAACCAGGGCTAATTGGAGTCAATATTTCATTATATGAAGAACAGTGATACTGAAAGGAGCTTTCATTTGAGTGTGTGAAGAAAGTTCTGACTGGAAAAACACACAGGCCCATTGTGTACTTACAGACACCAAATTTTGGGGGTGAAAAAATAAGCAATGATTTATTGAGTTTTCCTACCTGAATACATCCCCAAAACTGCTAGTGCTCCAAGTCTGAGGTGTGCATTTTGCCCTTTAAAACACCAGAAAACACTTTCTATTTAAAAAAACAATATATAGTTTGATAGTTAACTGGCTTCAACATTATCTGAAACGCAGCTGTGACAGCTTTCCAATAAACAAACAAGAAATAACCTAAAATTGGGACAATTTATCACTCCCATAGTATCCAACATGAGACTCATGACAGGGTACTCTTTATGGAGAGGAGCAGGGCTCTACAGTGCACCAGGAAAGGTCATTAGAAATAATTGGGAATCTGGTCCCATCTCGTTCCGATCTGACTAGTAACAAGTTGTGCTTCAGAGCTTACTGTTACAAAGATTGGAGGAGGCAGGACTGAAGTTACACCTATAGGTGCACACACCAGCGATGTTAGCACGCAGGGCAAAGAGGAGGAAAGAAGTGGCCTTTTTTGTGTGTGTGTTGTAATATTCAGGGTCGCAGCAAAGTAGAACATGAGAGGCTCAATGTCCTCAGTGTGCAGAGGGTCCTTGCTAGCACTCCCCTTACTTGGCTGTTATCATAGTCATTCTCCCTGGTTTTTGTTCGGTGAAATCCCAAGGAGTCCAAGCTCACAGAACGGTGTGACTGCAACTCTGTGCACCCAGAAGTGGCTCATGCTCATAGGCTTCCATGATGATGTCTCCTGGCTAACAAGGTGCTCAGGACCCTGAGCAATGAGTATATGAACATGGAAGGGAAAAATCAGAGGCAGAATTACAGATTTTTTTAATAATTCATATGTCTAAAGAAAATGGGGTTTACCTTTTTTTTTTCATGGAATAATATCATTCTCCAAATGAGGCAGGCATTGTTCTATTACCCTCCATTTGTTTTTCACTGTCACCCATGCACCCTGTTCCCACAATTTATGCTTTACTTCACACAGATATTTACTATTCTCCACGTTTCCACTATTTTGAGACCTTTTTTTCTCTGCTTCCCTCTTTTTGTGTTTATTTTCCCCTTGCAATGCTTCTCATTACACTTTTTCTTCACTAGCTCCTTTCAAATAATTTTTACCCTCTAGAGAGCACTTATAATTTTCCTGGGCTAGTAACAGACTTCTGATTGGCCACTCCTCAGGTTTGAAGTGTGTCTTTAACTATCTCAGACAAACAAATTGTGTAGCTTAACTTACCTTCATCTCCTTCTGCCATACAGTTCAGTGCCTGTAACCACTCCTGGTTTCCCCAGGACAGCTGATCATATTCAAACACCCTGCAAAGGGTAACCTGCTTCTACCTGCTCATTTCCTGAACAGGAAACTGTTGACTTCCATCACCTCCCTATGAAGGTAATTCCAGATAATCATACAATATTCAATATTGTATGAGTCAAAAGGAGATTATGAGATACACTGTTTCTTGCCTTTAAAGGGTCCACAAAATTGTAAATGCTGTTCTATTTGCCTACTCCTGATTGGTCCCAGAGAGGTGGAAAAGTGGAGATACAGATATCTCCATATCTACTTGGAAGGTTTAAGTAATGAGAGGATTGGTCTGGTCCATCCTGCACCTCCCCAGGGTGTTGTGAGGGCAGCAAACACCTTGAGTTACTGGAAGCCCTGAGTAGATTATCTTTCCCTAGCTTGTCAAAGATCTGGTGCAGACCTGGTTAAAGTACTGGGCACACTTTGAAAGCAAAGGCAAGTCAGACAGTTTCTTTAATATACTGAGCATTCAGACTACAATTTCTTGGAATGATGGCTTAAAGAAGGCACAGATAAAAAATGAATGAGACCGGTTCAAGTGTATAACATTGTTATGGGGAGAGCCCTTTAGTTCTATTGTAAAACTTTTCTCCTTTTTACTGGAACAGACAATAGGTTTCTCTTCTTATCTCCCCTTCCCTCCCCTGAAAGGAATGTGGCCAGGGGAGAGGCTTTCTCCTTTACACCTGACAAACAATGGAGGATCCTGTGTCTTATCTTCCCTGCCCAGCAAGGCATATGACTAGGGGAGGAGCCTGAGGGCTGGGGCAGGCTCAGTGACCACCAATGGTATGTGAAGACATGCCCACAGGCATGTGACATGGGAGGGGCCTGAGGCCCTACAACTACAGCTCCTGGGCCTCAGAAAGGGAGGTTCATGGACCTTCTGGACTGAGGATGCCTCGTTTTCACCTCTGATCTCTACCACCCAGGACCACGTGGACCTTTGAATTTTCATCTCAGCACAGTTTTTCCCCTGCTGACCGCTGGATCTCCCTGCAGCCCCTTCGACATTTCAGGAAGTGGGCATTTCAGGCCCCTTGGACATTTCAGGCTGTTACTCCACTGGTTTGCCTATCCTGATCCCTATTCTCCTGCCCCTGGAATCCTGGAGGTGCCCTGTTTTTTCCCTTGAACTAGGCACCCCCCTTATGCTTGATTATTTTCCCACTTGTCTACAGTTGTCATTGTTCCATTGGGTTTTTTTGATACTGTTATTGTTGTGTTCAAACACATATATATATTTGTGGGGGTTTTTCCCTTTCTCCCAATAAAATTCTTGTTTCTCTCCATATATATATATTATTCAAGTACTTCTAAATTTAATTCATACTTCATCTTAATTGACCCAGGACAAACATATTCTTTGTAAATGACTCATTCTTGATGAATATGGGGAGGATGTAAAAACTGCACAGAACTAGCATGCAGTAAGTTGAGTATGCTCATACCTCTTACGCTAAATAAATAGTCACTCTGCTAGAGAAGTATATACACAGAGTATATGTTAATGTTCAAAAAATATACAGATAGGAGGCTGTTTCATGTGCCTGTAAAGACTTTGTTGTCAACAGACCCACAGAGTATTATGTGTCATTCCAGAAATGAGATCAGGGATGAAAAATGTTTTCACAGTTGCAAAAGTAATAAAGAAAAGCCCACAATCTCTGCCTCATGGCAGCAGTAAGTCCAGGCTCCCACCCTGCCTTTTAATGGAGGGATGGGTTTTGCGGGTTAGGTAGGAGTATTTTTTCATCTTAATAATACAGTCTTTGATAACTTGTGGGAGTCCTCGTTGGACACCATGACCAGAAGAATTTTACCAGCTTTTTGGAGAGCTAAATAAGCTATGTGATATTTACTCAGTTCTTTGCTCTGTTTTGGGAAAACATGAGTGTTCTATATCATTAAAAAACCAAAACATAGCACAAAATACCACCACAACAACAAACAACCCAAAACCAAACAAAAACGCAAACACTTTCTGCTCTCTAGTTCTTGAGTTTTGTTTTAAAAAAATAATCTGTGAATACAACCCACTGATGACTAAAGGTGAGGGATATTAGGAATGCTGCAAGTAGAGAATAGCTATGGGTCCCTTCCAACTCAGAATAACCTGTGAACCTGTAACAGGGAAGTGTCCATATATTGCAGCACCACGCCTCTGTCAGGAGCCAGGGTCTAAATACTCAGCTGAAGATGTGAAATTTTGGGATAGCAAGTGAGGACTACAGTGCTTCAGACCCAGGTCTCTCTTTAATTCCCAGTAATTCAAATTAACTATTCTAGTGCTGGAGATCCTTGTGTCATACAAGTACTAGATTTCTGTTTATTCTGTTGGATTTAATCTGACTTTGGTGAAATAATGTGATATTATGTATTGACAGCCTAACTATCCAAAGTGAGGCGGAAAAAGGGGGTTCCTTTTCTTGGTTTTGAATTTGCACCTCTTTATTATCACTCCCTGTCCTTGTGTTACAAGACAAGGAGAACAGAAGCACTAGATCTGTTTCAACCAGCCATGGTTTCACATACTTTTTATCATGCTCTAGAGGAAGCTGTACTATTGTTTTATACAATGCAACTGTTATCACTTCCTAGGATACATATGAGAAAAGATCCTGAGCCCAAAATTGAGATTAAGATCTCCACTTCTTACAGCTGAGGTCACTGGCTCCTGTCATTTGATTTGCAGTTCTTCTTGCTCAGTTTGAAACAGGTTACAAATAGACTCCCCCAACATAAGAAGCAAGAAGTTCTAGAGGCAGCTGTGTCCTACTAATGAGTTAGCCCTAAAGAAGGTGATTTTTTTTTCTCTTATCCATTATATAGCATCAAAACCTGAATTCAAAACTTTCTGTAGTTTTAAGAGGTCTTCCCTTAGTGCTGGGTTGGGTTTTTTTGAGTAACCTGTTCACCTGGTACTACTCAGACACTAATTACTGAAAGTCAGGCACTTATTTTTTTCCACGAGAAATCCTTTTGTGTTATTAAAATACAAAAATGTCTAACTGACTGACTTCCATATAAAGGGGGAGGGGAAGGAGCCACACATAACTTAAGTTACTGGAGCATAAGCTATTTTTATTCAATTGAGCCCTTTAGTTCAGATTAGGGTCATAGCTTCATTTGAATGTACAAGTTACTTTTGAGTTCTTTACTTCAGTGTTGAAAAACTTCTAGACATCCATGAGAAGTTCAAATAAAAGTCCATTAGGATCTTCTGAATAAAAATCTCACTGAAAAGTTGAATTTACAAAAATGCTTATCTACAGTGTATATGAATCTTTACTAGAAAACAAGAATTCAAGTGGAAAAATCTTATTTATATTTTGCATCTTAATATTGGGAACAAATTTCTAATGGATTCTGAGGAAACAGTGGAAAGGTTGTGATGATGAAATGGTGGACTCTTTTTCATCTTATATTCCTGTGTAATAAGGGGCAATTTTATCAGTGTCATATTCTCTTAGAAGATTATTCATTGGTTTGTTTATTTATTTGTCAAATATGACAAGGAAAATATAACAGATTTCTTTATAGGTTAATATTAATATAATAATAATAAATGACACAGTTCTTACTCCACTGTCTTTATAAAGAAAGTCATTTTTTTATCAGATGGAAAAGTCAGAACTGACCAAGAAGACAAAAAAACCCCAAAAGAAGCAGAAACTCTTCTCTAAATCTAATACATCTGAAGACAGTTGTAATTATTTCCTTCTCTGTAACTTGAAAGTTAATAAAGATAAATGTAACATTTACTGGGTAATAAGAAATTGTGGAAGGAAATAAACAAACCTAGGATATAGTGCATCTAAGTAAACACAAAGGTTGTAAAACCCTCAAACTCAAATATCAAGAGCACTGCAAATTAATGCTGCACACAATAGACCCTTTGGAAGCTAACTTAATCCACCCCCATGTATCTACATGAGGGCCATGCATAACAATGCATGAGCTGGATTTCCATTAGAGTTTCCTCTGCAGGCTGTCAGTTGTTTGAAGAAATAACAATTTCCTAGGCATGAAAGCTTTTTTCAGAATGTTCCCACTGATGTGTAATAAAAGTGACTTTACTTTTTTTCCTTCCCCCCCTCTCCTTCAGCCCCTCCCTCCGAGATGTGACTTCAGCGTGGGGGGGGGTGCGTGGGGGGGGTGTGGGGGTTGGGAGGGAAAGGATGGACTTAGACCCTCAGCCCCCCACTAGTTTACCTTGCCTGGATTGTCAGTGCAGGTGTTAAAATAATTGAAGGTGTGGTAGGAGATACAACCCCTAATAGCTTTTCCTATATGGAGATTACCTAGGTAGAAAATGCCGGAGTACCTGAAGAATAGGCAAGTGAGTACCTTATTAACATAGCACCATTCAGCGGCAGCTGCATATCTGGAAAAAAAAACCCTTTAAAGAGCCTATTCATCTATGTTAATGGGCCCATTGCACAGTACATTGTGTGGGAAATTAAGTCTCTGGCTGTGAACTTCCTGTGCTGTGCAAGCTGCCTTGACTCTTTTTTATTGCTTCAGTGTTATTATCTCCTCCTGGAAATAAAAACAATCATGTTCTCACATTTGAGAAGCCAAAACATTCCCAGATAACAAACTGGTTGAAAGTTTCTTTTGTTTCCCTTATTAAGTGAAAAAATATGTTTTGAAATTAAAGTAAACCCTAAATTAACATCAAAGCCTATCAAATTAGCTGAGCTGTCATACACATGACAATGTTAGGTTTTCTTTCTTTTCCCCTCCCCTGTAAAATACACAATTTAAATTGGTTTCCTATTTATTGTTCCTTCCTTGGAATTAATTTTTTGCCACAAAATATGTTAATTTATTCAAATGAGACATGATTTTTGAATGTTTAACTGGCAAAAGAACTGCTTTCCTGCTGAATGACTGAGGTAGAAAATAACATTTTTTTGAAAGCATATCTCAAAATATAGCCCCTTTTCCATTTTAGCGGAGAGTAGACAAATTCTTTAAGAGTAGGCCTAGGAACGTATATAAAGAAAAAATACTTATTCAACTTCTTTTCAAGCTTTGTCAGAAATTTGAGAGTGATATACAATGTTGTGCAGCCCATATCAACTTCAAGAAAGAATTACCATCAAATATTTAAACAATTTTCCATCCTCTATGATCCAAGTGCTGCACGTTGCATCATCGTCATCATTATCATCATTATCTTCATCATGCAGATAAAAGAAAGGACTAATGATCAATACCAACTGATTACAACTCAATTAAGGAGGATCTTTTCAATGTAAATTTTAATTTTAATCTTGCCTCTTTTAGTCCTTCTGCATTTTCAAGTTAACTTAATAAGTTCCACTATTTAACATGTTTAATGAGCATACTGGAATATAAGTAAAGTCCTTGTTAAATGTGGTGTATTGCTTCCACAGTTCTTACTCAACCACCCTTGGGCAACAGCAGTATATAAAAAGCAGCCAACCCCCCCTCCCCCAAAATCTCACAGCTAGGAAATAGAAGTTCTTGATATAAACTGCAATAGAATTTAGCTCTTCAGATAAACAGCTATCTAGAAGCCCTGTAAAAACGGCTAGGAGAAACTCCAAATCAGTTAGCATGTAGTAGAGAGTGTGAGGAAGTCAGTGTGGAAGCAGCTTCCTAACACAAATCATCATTTTATCCAGTCTGTTTGCACAGATGTCCTTTGGAACCATCATATTATTTTTCATCATAGTTTTATCCATGAGCTCTTTGGGGTAGGAATTGTTTGATGCATAGAGTACCTTGCTCTGTTTTCTATGCTTGATAGTGCTCGACAGGGTTATCATAATGCAAATTATTGTTGTTGCTGGTAGGGGCTGCAATGAGTGCTCTTTGAGTACGTGTAAGTCTGACAAGCGGTAATGCAGTAACATCAGAGAGGAAATCAATATTTCATATTAGTTAATGATTTAATTATGGAAATTCTTCCCTTAATGCCATTTGTTAACTAAAGTCACCATAAATTGTATTCTGTTCAGCTCATCTTTCAGTGGCATTCTGAATGACACCTTCCTGACATTTAGATATTGGAATATTAAACAGATTTCTCTTTCCAGTCCAGTCCAACACTGTTCACAATGCAGGCCATCTGGGAACATGTACCCATTAATGATCTTGGAGGCACTGTTAAGAGTTTGCATAATTTAAAAAGTCTGAGAAAATTAGAAATTCAGAAAGACCACCATATCACATTCTCATTACATCACTAGATTTGACATCCACATTAATTTTTCCAGTGGTATCTTGTATGGTTTTCCCCTTTGGTCACGTATAGATTTTTTAAAACTAATTGAAACTTTGTTGGGTTTTTTTGGCTGGCATTTTGCTGATTTTATAGTGTATTGCTCAGAGTTGAAAAAAATATTGCAAAGTTTCAGGCTACTCATTCCCATTTAGTCACTTTTACACAGCAATACTGGTTTTATATAGCAAGTATGCTGTTGGCATTTCAAGAATCGCAGAGGCGCCATTAATTTGGGTGCAAGCAAAATTTTTTGAAACAGTTGCCGTAAAGATAATTCAGATTAATGGGCCATTTACAGTCTTGCTAACTTACTAACTAGCTATGTGCTCTAGGTAATCAGGGTGACATTTCTGCCGGCACAAAAATGACATCTCGTCATCAGAAATTTTCTTCATTGGCACAGAAAATGCCAGGCACATCACCTCTGACTGTGTGGCCACCACATCTATTAACCTTATTGATTTGGAGTCATGCTGTGCCACACTGGAAAACTACTCCCTGCTGAAAGACTCAAGTGGATCAATCCTGAACCATGAACAAAAACTCAATAACTAAATGTAGTAGGCACCTTTCTTCATTTAGTCTTCCTCAAAGTAAATCACATTAGAGAACATCACCATGAGGACTTACCTTGGAATTCCCTGATCTCCCAGAAACTAACAGGGAAAATTGCAAAATAGGAAGGAAAATACATGCATATTGCTAAACATACTTTATATTACTTGATTTTATTCTCCAATATTTATCTTCCTATCATGATTTTTTAATTTTATAGTATAATTCTAATTCCCTTTCTAAACCTTAGTGTACCTTGCTGTTTGTTTTTCATTGTGGTTATCCCTTGTAAGTCATACAGTGACATATAATTGTGAAAAGTAAAGTTTTCTATCCTTTATGAACACTTAAGCATTTTCACATATTCATCAGCATTCATTTTTTGAGAGCCTCATTGTGACAGGGTTCAAAAATGAAACATCTAACTTCTTTCAGCCTCATACAGTTCACAAAGAAGGCAACAAAAGGACTTCCAGAGCTTCATATTTCCTGACAAAAGATAGACTATGGCAGCAAGGTCCATTCATATTTAAATGTTCCTGGCTTTGGAATTAAAAGTCCATCTTTCATGTTACCATTTCCGTTCCTCACTTTTTTGTTGGTGTTTGCTGCAGTGAAAATTCTGTCCCAAACATTAGTGTGACTCTTCGGTTCAATCTGCAGAACTTGTGTTATTAGAAAATATTCCTTGTCACAGACAACAGAAACTTTCTTAAATAGCATTTGCTCATCATTATGGCTTTTAATTGTCTCAGAAAATGGATTTAGGACAAGAAAAGTGTGGGTGCAACCACTCTGTGCATATGTGAGCAAAGACAGATTATAGCTAAGTAAGTGTATTAAAACCAGCGGGACTCAGGAAAAATTATTTAACATGAGTAAGGGGTACAGGAAGGGACAGGATCAATTCTGTTGTTCAGTACTGTGACACCAGTGTTTCTGCCCAAGGATCTGATCTGAAAACTTGGCAACTAAAATCTGCATGCATAGGGTTTAATTTTGGGGTTTTTTTTTTGGTGCTAATGAATAGAGCAACGTTCATTAAAAATACTCCTTGCACTGTGTTTGATCCTCCATATCATCTGTATATGCATCCATACCACGTATTTTTATATTTTATTTCAAAGAAAATTTGGTATTGTGCAAAACAATAGAAGATAAAATACAATGACATATTAGAAAATATTATCAGTTACTTGGGAAAAAGTGATTTCTCAAAGCTGTGTAAAAGTCTGCAAAGTATTCTTTTTATTCCTTAGGAAATAACCCTGGGTTCCTAATTAATATCATGAAATTAAGGGCGTTTATCTGAAAAACTGAAAAAAGATCTATATATGCTCCAAAGTTCAGTGTTTGTCCCTGAGCTCTAACATGGGATATAGTGTGTGAAAGTCTAACATGGGATACACCGTATATCATCTCTATTTAGAGCCCCTAGGCAGGAAGTATGGATAAAAAAAATAATCAAAATTACTGTTTTTCTTTACTGAAAGCCCTCTAAGGAATTCATTGGAATGAGTTCTGTCTGCCCATCTAATTGATAATTATTTAATTAGCAATTTATAATGATAATGGGATTTTACCCCCCACCAGTCCATCTTGTCTGTAAGAAAAATATAAGTAGACAACCTTATGTATTACTTTACCACTTTTGGCAGTTGGCACAAGATATTGTGGGCCAGCGTTGTGATTCCCTACAGTTAAACCATAAAAGCAATGTATTCATATATTTCCTTTGCCCACAGTGTTTCTTTTTCTCATTACCGTGGGTGACTGGCATTCTCACAATGTGTGTGGGTGCACATGCTTGTTGTATCACCGTGGACAGTTCTAAGAGCAGCTTCATTAGTTCTTTTTACAACAAAAGCTAGGTTTTTTTTCCTGCCTTCTCTTTCTTTCCCTTAGTTGGCATGCGGGTTGAATTTTTCTTGGACCCCCTGCTTGACTTTTTTTTAGAGCTCCTTTTGAACAGTGCAGCAGTGTGAACACTAGGAATTGTAACTGATAGACTGTTTGCAGGAGAACTCATGAAAGTTCTCTTTGTTCACTTCACATCAACCAGGTTTATGCAGACCCTCCCCCATCTCAGCGAAACAGGGAAAAGGAAATCCACTTTTAATTATACATTGATGGGAATCACTGTATAGTGAAATTGCATCAAGTGGAGAATGCCCACTTTATTCTCTTTTATCTAAGAATCCAAAAGAAGCACTGGTGTAAAAAAAAAAAATGGATATGCAAGCATAGACTTCCCAATACAGAGCCAGGCCTGACTAATTTAAGTCAATCTGCCAAGTCCACTTCCAGTCTTGATTAAAATTTTCAGCTGAGTCTTTGTACTGTGAAAGTGTCTTGTCTTTAGTTCTTGAGCCTTGAAGGTCTTCTTTTTGACACCTCACCAAAAAAAAAATCCCTAAAACAATTTTTTTAATGTGAAAAGGAAGAGTTGTAAGTGTAAGGTAGTTTCCAAATTTTAAATGATTATATATGATGCTCTCCCCCTCCCTCAGAGAGGCATACTGAAATTGTGTAGAAGAATCCTACGGGCAAAAAGGGAGGATATATATCTGGTGGCAGAATTAAAAGATTACATAACCTGGTGAGAAGTATATGTAAAGAAGAGAAGCACTTTGTGTCATTTTATGCTGTCGTGGCCAGTGAAATGAATGGAAAACAATTCAGCAGTTGTTACAGGGACCTCTGAGATTATAAAATATTTAAGTAATTTGCTAATAAATATATAACGCTAATTTTCTTAGACTTTTAAAGTTAATATCACAAGATACAACTAATATAGAGATGACGAGGCCGGATATTAAGCTTTACTTTGTATACTACTAAAGTTTACTATAGTTATACAGCAATACCTCAAGTCTCATGGGAATTTGGGTCTTCCCAGCTCCTGTGAACCCCTTGATCCATGAGGATAGGCAGCTCATGAATATGCAAATAAGCCACACCCATCACCCCACCACCCTCCGCCATGGAGTGCTGGGGAGCATTCCCAGCACTGCCCTGTGCCCTTGGAAGGGTCAGGGAAATGAAGGGAATTTCTTCTGATGACTCCCTGCCCAGGGAGTCTCTAGGCTTCCCTGAGGTCAGGTCACTGTTTTTGCCATGGAGCAGGGACAGGAACTGACTTTCACTATGGATCAGTCACTGGATGGCAGCACCTCCGGCTCTCACTGCACATCAGGGATGGGACCACAGCACAGGTCATCTGCCGCCACAGAACAGGACCTTGTCACGCTGCAGAGGGACCCTGCTGCATCACAGCACTGCAGGACTATGAACTGCATGTTATAAACCTTCCCTGCCATGTAACCTGTCCAACACTCATAAGGCAGCGAACTTTGGGCAGTCACCAAGCGAGCGGGAGGCACCACCCCACCACCCCGCAAGGCGTGGCTGTCCCACCCCACGGGAGAGAGCCAGTGCCACCCCTTGGTGCTGCGGAGGCACTGCACAGACACAGGAATGCTGCTTAGAATTGAGGTGTGTTCATAGAAAAAAACCCCATGAAGATCCAAAGACACAATAGCAGAAGGGCGATCTAGCAAGTATCACTGTATTTGCCTTTTGAATCTTCCAGCACAGAAAGAAATTTTTGAAAATATTATTGAAGGTAATTTTTTAATGTTCTTTCTTAAATCATTTTATCTTAGTTGTTATTTAGTAACTGGGGTTTTAATATTTCCTGACAAAAGATGTTAATACCTGCAGAAGAAATGATGGGAAGACAAAAGAAAGAGCAGTCTACATAGAAACATCTTATGATTCTGTCTTTACATGTTTAAGCAGAGTCATGCAAAGGGACTGGAGTAAGGCAGAAAAGTTCTCCATAGATATTAGGAGGAACTTTGGCCTAACAAATTAAAGAAGCTAGGCAATGTTGATAAATTTCTCCTCAAAGACAAAATGTCGGTTTCCTCAAGGTCAAAGACAACAGTGCAATTATATCTTGCAGAAACACCAAGGATGTGTTGAGTTGTTGACAGACCCTTGTCTTAGGGAAGCAAATCTAAGCACTACATCTAAGCAGAGTCTAGAAAAACTCTATATTTCCACTACCAATACTGGTATACTCCTCTGCTGCATGATCAAGTCACAAATGTGTGACTAATAATGCTTCTGGCCCAATTCAGACTGGGTCCTCTGCTCCTTTATTGTCTCACGACTGTCCCAGATTTTATTCCAAGAGCCTTCAAGAATAAATTTATTTCTCCCTTAGCATAAGTTTGACAAGAGGAAAGCATGTGAGTGTAGCCAGAAAGGGTGAGGAGCTAAATGAGGCAGAGATTAAAAGTTGTGTTGGCTTAAAGGAAGTGATTTGGAACTAGTCCATGACTAGTCTTCTAGTCTGGAGCATCCAGTAAACAAGAAAACAGTCATGAAACTGTTGTCTTCTCTGAACTTCATTTCTTTCCTCATCTGAATTCACCAAGTTATCTGCAGAAGTGTGTAGTGACAACTGAAGTTCTAAACAGACCAGGAGTTTTCCCCAACCTTTTTCGGTCTATTTATTTGCCAGTGCCATAGATTTCCAATTTGAACAAACTTGCTGGATCCACATGGGTTACTCCATCAAGGGAATGACCAGAAGGGCATCATAATTTCCCAGATGCCCACAGTTTCTAAGAATAAGGAAAACAGGATATATTTAACAGCTAAATACAAATTATTCTGGAGAACTTTTTTTTTTAAACAAAGGCCCCTTATGATGTTATACTACATAAGGTGATTTGAACTGGTTCATTAATCCTCAAGGAAAGAAAGAAAGGAAAGAAGGACTCTTAAAATGCAAAATCCCAGTCAGATCCCAGAGCCGAATATAAAATTTTTCATAATAGAGCACAGGTCAACATTCAACCAAATGAGATTTCGCTGTTGCCAACAACTGAACGACACAGAAGCAGGGAAATTGAGGCCAAAGTAGCTGGGAAGAGTGAGCCATGCGACGGAGCCTCTAGAAAAAGACTATGGTGGAACAACTGATGCACTGCAGGAGTTGCCTAGAAGTGGTGCCTCTGCCTGCTGTGAGGGAGTCATCCAGGGAGAAAAAGATGGGGATGAAGTTGACTTGGGGAAAGGCTGAAGGTGGGGGCTGAGAATCAAAAAGGTAGCTTAGAAATATGGTAAAAAGTAAACCTTAGGTTCTACTGTTCTGGTTTGCTTTCTTTTCACATCCATACTGGAGGTTATTTAAAAGAGTCCTCAAAGATCTGTTTCAGGTTTGCCACTGAGAATAAAGCCACTGAGATGGATAATATCCTCACAACAAAAGAGTTTTAAAAAAAAAAGTGGGAACATTTTCTTGTCATGACTTCAGTATCTGGATTGTCTATAGCTCTCCTAGAATAGACCAGGGCTGCTCCTTGCTTTCAGTGAGGTCGCTGATTCATTTACTCTCTCATTCAGTTTAGAATCAGGACTTTTTTTCTTTAAAGTTCAGAAAAATGTAGTTCAGCAAATTTCCTTCTGTGGAGAACTTAGAATCACTGTTTGAGAGAAAAGCCCTTGAGGTTGACATGCTTTAGTTGGAGTTCTGCTGAACTGAATCCGCACAATAAGTACTGTACCTTGCTCTTGCCTTCTGAAGCATCCCTCGTTTAAGACTATGTGTGTGTAAATGAAGTGAAATGGGATACAGCCTCAGAATTTATGCCATGTCATCTGTGAATGGACCATTTGGGCAGCATAGGAGCAAAGAATTTCTGTGTTGTGGATATGCAAGCCATATCATCTGTTCTCAGTGATATACAGTGGAAGGCAGCTCCATACCACTAGAAAATTCAGCAAAGACAGAATTCCACAGCTGGAGTATTCTAGTTTAAACTTACTTTGGGACCAGGATTAGTGCAAAGATGATTTAAAATATGTAAGATATAAGCCCATAAGTTCTTCAGTAATCTTAGATCTCTCTGCAAGGACATTCTATTCCAAATAATGAAATATTATTATAATTAAACTGAGAGGACAGATTTATCCTGCTTTTTCATGTTGATGAAATATTGCCCAAATGCATGATCCTCACAAAGGTAAGGATGTATAATTGGACTCTAGATTGACAAGTATGATGATTAAATGCCCATCTTGAGCAGATGTCCTGAATACAATCACTTCAGTCTTTAGCAACAGTTTTCGGGCAACCGTCAGCAGGTTTGTGGATATAGAAATGAGATCAGAATTTGTTCACTTATGTTTCTATACTCTCCTTGGTTGCATGTTGCCGCAAAGGCTGACATCTATTAATGGAAAAGCCTTTGACAATGACACGTCTCTTTTTGTAGGAATCTGAATAGCAGTGACAGATCAGGAACTCCATTTTGATGCTCACCGCATATTTTCCTTTTCTCCTCAGTTCAGACATACTCATTTCATTAGGTTGGGTCAGTTAGGTCAGGCAGCCTTATAATTATCTCCCAGGACCAAAGCTCTGGTTGAACTTTCAGTTCAGAACATTGTCTCTTTGCCAGGACCTGGTGGGGTTATCCTCCATTTCACTTCAAAATTATGAGTACGGATTCTTCTGTGCTTGTGTATACTTTGTATACCTGCCAAGTCCTCACCTTCCATTCCTTCAGGTAGTCTCAGAAGTGACTGATTATAAATGCTCATCTGACTCTGTAAGCTTTCAGCAGCACACCTGAGGTTCCTGTTTCCTTTCATGGTGAACAGTTTTTCTTTCTTTCTTTGACTTTTTAGAGGAACTGATTCCAAAGATTTATTCACAGTAGTTAACAGGTGTGAATTGGTGTTTGCTAGCATAAGTGTCGTGCTGGGTGGCCCTTTGTTCCCTTCCTGCTGCTTCCCTGCTCTATTATGGCAAAACTTACTTTAATAAGAGTTTTTTTAATGGTTTGTACAGTGTGTATTTTTAAAGTATATTACGGAATAAAAGTGAATACCTATCAGAACAATGTGTTCCTATGAACCTCTAACAATTGACCGTATCTCTTGATTTCAATAGACACACTCCAGAACAAGGGGCTTGTACCACCTAAGTAGGAGTGCCGGAATCTGGCCTTCAACAGATACAGTTTTGTTTCCACCAGCATGTGCCAATTAAAATGATTCTGCTGTAATAAAATATCAGGAGACAGAAAAGAAACTGCCATGAATTGAGGCAATACTGAAGAGTTAAGCGTCTTTTCAGCTGACACAGATACCCCTGCTCAATTGGTGATCAATGGTAACAATGACATTCACTTTCCAAGGTAGTGCTGGGCTGCTGAGGGCTGATTCTGATGCCAGTGGCTGGTGTGAGTCGTTGAGGGATATTAAAAGACCGTGTTGGATGGGCGGCAGGAAGATCTGAAGCCACCAGAGATGTGGAGCAGAAATAATAGCAGGAGTGATAGGAATGACACCATTTCCAAAATGTCTGAATTAAGAAGGAAGGCAGGAGAGGCAGAGCTGCGTTTGAAACACTTTGCCAGCTCAGTATCAAGTAATTGTAGATCGTTTCAGCTACTGCCTCAAAAATGAAAAAAAAAAAAAAAACACAAATCAGTACAGATAAGAATGCCTATGCATTTCGGTTATTTTTTTTTAAATTTTGCTTATTTTTTTGCTGTGGCTCATGTTAAGAGCTCTCAGGCTTCTTGAGGCAGGAGCAAGACCTTGGTACAGAAAAGGTTTACCCTTTGGAGTAGAGATCTCTTCAAAACTGAAAATCTTTGTCAATCTCCAGAGGTCCATTCCAAGTAACCAGAAACCAAATCTAGAAAATCCAGTGTGTCAAGTCAGGCATTGGAAATTATGCACAGTTTAGCCAGTGGCTGGTGACATGAAAAGTCTGGCAGAAATGAGCTATAACAGAAATTATTTTTTTTAAAAATCAGTCTTTTGTTGAAAGAGAAATATTTTCTCTCTTTCAAAAAAAATCTTACTTCATTTTTACCAGAAGGTTTGTTTTTCCTTGAAAGTCCAATTTGGATTCTGAAGAAGGAAGAATTGTGGTTCCACATCCTCTCCCCACATGCAGACTCATAGTTGAACCTCTAGGATCACTTTGCCTAGAATCAGACATTTTGGCAAAAAGCATGTTCTCTAAAAAGGTCATATAATTGTTTTCAAATACAGTTATACCCCCTCCTTCGCGAGGAAAGGGACAGGCGATTGCCCTCGCAAAACCCTAACCTTGCAAAGAAGTGCAGGTCGTTAATATGCATGCAGGCCATGCCCATTGTCCCACCCCCCGGAACTCCAGAGGGCTCCGGGCACTTTTTTGCTTCTCCCCTTGGACTCTCTGAGGACAGGGCAGCAAAGGGAACGGTTTCTGAGCCCCCTCTGACTTGGGAGACCCCCACCACCCCAAGAATCTCCGGGCTGCCGCGACTGTGTGCTCACAGCGCATACCCCAGTGCCGCTTCCCTCGCGCACGGGCGGCGTGGCCCTGCGGCGCGGCCCCGCAGCACTGGGCAGCCCCGCAGTGTGGCCCGCACCAGCCAATACGGGCGCCCCGCACCGCTGCTCCCTCGCCCCATCCCTGTCCCAGGGCGAGCTGCCAGCCACTTTCCTGCAGCACTGCCCTTCCCCGCCTGTAGCCATGGAAACAGTAACACGTGCCCGCGGGGGGGTCAGTTCCCCAGCTGCGCTTAGAATGCCAGGGGACAGCATGACTCCTGGCCCCCCCGTGGGGCTGGGCCAGCGCTGCCCGATGGGGAGCTCCGGCACCACCCCTCGGTGGAGCAGAGGCACTACGCATGCACGAGCCGCTAAATTTCGCAAATGGTGGAATCAAAACTGCGATAAATTCACATCGCAAATGCGCGAGGTCGTAATGGAAAGGTCGCGATGCAGCAGGGATTCACTGTAGTTAGAAGAAAAATCAACATTTTGAAAGTAACTTGCGTCCTCCAGATAGCTCTATTCACATATTCTTTAGCTGTCAGGAGCAGAACTGTAGTTCAGCAATTACCTACATTACATTCACATCTTCCTTTTTCTGTTAAATCATGCACACACATTTTCAATTTATTAGCACTGGATAAGTGGCCAAGTATTTCTAGAAGCCTTGTAATGTGTAAATTACCCTAGCCAGTTCTAAGAAGGAATATATGTCCATGAAAGTGAATTACTCACAGATCACAAATGAAACCACCTTTTAAAGTTATTTCAGATGGCCTAATTATCTGCAAAATGTAGGATTGGTTTTGTACTGTTGACATTTGTTAATATCCACCAAAAATGCTCATGGCATTTTTGTATGCACAGCAGGAAAATCAGTATGGAACTGGAACTTGTTGTTAATAAAACTTGAAAAGCACAGCTTAAGGTCTTTGCTGAACTATAAATGGTTTAGGCCTCTCAAGCTTACATGCTGTCTTAGGGTGAGAACATATGGAAAATATATAGGAAAAAGCAATTACAGAAAGATTTGGGTTCATGGTATTGATATTAATTAGAGGTGAATAATACTGATTTGAAAACCTGACACTTCAGAAATGGCAAAGCAAAGCAATCACTGACATGTCTGGAATTCATATTATCTGTCCAAGCAATTTTCTTTCTCCTTCTGTAAGTGCACAGTGTTGTTCATTTCAATGAAATATTACAGACAGGGACTAGACACTCAATTCCCCTCTCTTCAGACAACTGGGATTTAAATATCCATTCAGTTCAGTAAGTGATATGTCTATCATGAAACTCCTTTTTAAGTCTATGTCTATGGTTGCATATGCATAGTTGATATATAATTAATAGGCATTTTGCATGCTTCTGAAGAGCAGAAATGGGTACTGTAAAACACTTCTAAAAAAAATTGTAAAACAGGCAGTGGATCACTGGCAATGTATATCTATAAAAATTATAGTGCTACATGAGTAAGAAAAAAGATCTTTTACAGAGAATTAGATCAAAGACAATAAGGCTGGTGATAAGCTGAAAATTAATCCCTGCATCTGTCATATATTAAGACTGAGTGGGTTTCTCTATCAATAAAAAGGTGTTCCCTTTATATCCACCGATCTGCTTTGATTTCATTTTTTTAAAACAAATTTAGTACCATTAATATGCTTAACTTGGGGATGATTTGCAAAGAAGAAAGATCTGTCTCATGGGTTGTGACCTGAGTGTGGTTTTGGGTAGGCGTGTTAAATATGGTTTATTATATGTTCATCTTCAGGATCAGTACAATGGGTGCAATATGGTCTGCTCAAACTCCTGAAAGGAGTTCCTGGAGCTCAATGTTGAAAGTATAAATGGAGCATTTAAGTAATGTCAGGTCACAGCAGAAAAGAAAAATTAAACTTTAGAATCAGCCTATCAGCCTTTAGCACTAAGACTATCAGGAGACTCTTCCAGGTTAATTCTCACAAGACATGAATATAAACTGCTACAAACATGAATATGATATTCAGCGTTGATTTCTATACCTCTAAAAATTATAGAACTGAGAAAGGATTACAGAGGAGATGGGAAGAATGTAACTGCTTTCATATGAGTTTGAGTACATTAGGTCTCTTCATTGCGCGAAAGCCATGTCAGAAGAGAGAAATGACAGGAAACTATGAAAAAACGTGAATTATGTCAGAATGTGAACAGGGAATCATCATTCACTATTTTGCACAGTATGAGATGCAAGGCTCCTACAGCAAATGAGCTTTTAAGGTTTAAAATGGAGAAAATGCTGCCAGTTGTGGACTTTATTTCTATAGAAAACCATGGAGGCTAAAAGTATAAATGGACTGAGAAAACAATAAGGCAAAGTCATGTAGTTTTCGTCCATCAGTTCACAGGTTCACAGGTTATTCTGAGTTGGAAGGGACCCACAGGATCATCTAGTCCAAATCCCAAGTGAACGCCCACCCAGGGATCAGGCCCACAAGCATGGGACCATGGGCACCACGCTCCATCCATCCAAGCCTCCCACCAACTAGATCATGTTATTGAGCTCCTCATCGAGTCTTCTCTTTAACACCTCCAGGGATGGCGACTCCACCACCTCCATGGGCAGACCATTCCACTGAGAGATCACTCTCTCTATGAAAAACCTCTTCCTAACATCCAGTCTAAACCTCCCCTAGCATAGCTTAAGGCCATGTCCTCTTGTCCTGGTGTCGTCAGCCTGAAAGAAGATTCACACCCACCTGGCTGCAACCTCCCCTCAGGTAGTTGTAAACAGCAATCAGGTCAACTCTGAGCCTCCTCTTCTCCAGGCTGAACAACCCCGGTTCCTGTAGCCGCCCCCCATAGGGTTTGTCCTCCAGTCCCTTCACCATCCTTGTCACCCTTCTCTGGACCCTCTCAAGCAGTTCAACATCCTTCTTAAACTGAGGAGCCCAGAACTGGACACAGTACTCAAGATGTGGTCTGACCAGCGCCGAGTACAGGGAAAGTATAACTTCCCTAGTCCGACTGACCACACTGTTCCAGGATGCCATTGGCCTTCTTAGCCACCTGGGCACACTGCTGGCTCATATTAAGTTTCTGTCAATCATTACTCCTAAATCCCTCTCCATTTCATCACTCTCCAGCCACTCATTCCCCAGTCGATATCGACGCATGGGGTTGTTATGTCCAAAGTGAAGAACCCGGCACTTAGTCTTGTTAAACCTCATACTATTGGAGTCTGCCCATTTCTCTAGTCTGTCAAGGTCCCAGTGAAGGGCCCTCCTACCCTCTGGCAGTTCGACATTTGCCCCCAGCTTGTTATCATCTGCAGACTT
>WEKX01016310.1:162807-178108 GCA_013390025.1 Pitta sordida | reverse complement strand
GACTATCTGTTCCATTACTTTGCCCGGGACTGAGGTCAGGTTAACAGGTCTGTAATTACTCGGATCATCTTTCCTGCCCTGTGCCAGGTGGTGTGGATGGGTGTCACATTAGCCAGTCTCCAGTCTTGTGGCTGATCTTGAGGCTGTCTCTAGTTGCTTAAAGAGAAATAGGTCTGCCTTTTCCTCCTGATCTGGCGATCTTTAACATACTCTGAGCAGAATTTCAGCTTTATTGGGAATCCCTCTTACCTTGACCCATAGGCTTTCTACTTGATCATCCTTGATGTCAAGTTCTATGGTATCTAGGGTTGCTTTAATATACAGGGCCACCCCCCCACCTCTACGTGCTCTCCTATCTCTTCTAAAGAGTGTGTAGCCTGCTAATGTAGCATTCCAANAGTTGACCAAGTTCCTTAAACCCCTGCCTAATTTCTCTGGATCCCCTCTCATTGATCTTGTCACTACCAGCCTGGACGACCAGCAAGGGGCAATAGTCTGAAGGTTGAATTAGTTTTGGCAACTTCTCAGCAATATCCCGTACCCGGGCCCCAGGGAGGCAGCAGATTTCCCTGTGGGATGGGTCTGGCCGACAGGTAGGCCCTTCTGTTCCCCTCAGAAAGGACAGGAGAGGGATGCCTTACCTTGTTCCCACTCCCCCTCATCATCGAGGTTTCTTTCTCCTACCTCGTGTTGAGGAATATGAGGTGCCTGTGGATGCTCGGGCTCCCAAGGGTCTCTAAAGGTTGGGACCACACCGTCTCTCAATTTTACTTCTCTTGCATCTTGATTATTTCTCAGCCTTTCCACCTCATCCTTCAGCTCTGTTACCATGGAGAGCAGGTCATTTACCAGCTCACACTGGACACAGGTGTTTTGCAGGCTGTCCTCCTGTTTGACCATCAGGCTCAGGCATTCCCTGCAGCCAGGAGTCTGGACAGCCACATCCATTGACAAAGGGGTAGTTTGGGTCTGAGCTTCCCTTGTAGCCTTGGCCAAGATGACCCCTAGGCAACACTGAGCTTAGTAACTTCGTAAGTCAGAAATATTCAGAATGCAGAAGGAAAAATTACTTTATGCATGCCATTGTCTCTGTTTTTCTCTAGCCAATCAGTAATAGTGAATCCACGGAGCTATGGAAGATTTGGCCTAGCCAGCATGACTGATTCTGCACCTTTATTATCAGATCTCTCCCCTTGACCTGTAGTGCACTGGCTTCCATATACATAAGAATATGGAGAGTCTTCTTTTCAACATATTGAAACATATTGAAATTCAAGATTAAATTTTTAAAAAATCAGAATATGCTAAGAGAAATAAAAGAACCATTCAGGAGGCTTCCTCAGGAAAATTCATTGTCTCATAGTTGGCAATATTAACTGTGAATCATAGAGCGTTCATAATGCTCCTTATACTGACAGTTTTGACTAAACAAACAGCCTGAAATCATCTCTGACTTAGAGGTACTGCTGGAAGAGAACAACTTTTGAGTAGTTACAGAAACTTTGCACAACCAGTCAGGACAGCAGCTGTGCAACAGAAATTCCTAAGAACAGTAGGTTCACATGCTGAATTCAAATATGTATGAGTTAGTTCTGAGAGTAGGGAAGACACCACTATGTGGAGGAACAGAAACACAGGAAAAATTATTCCAAAGGCCAAAATCTTCATGGATTTTAATGACCAGAACTAGTGATTGATTCTATAACTTCTATTTCTGGTTGGCATCCAAAACCCCCATGCAAAAACACTTCCACATTTCTCTGAAATGTTGTGGTCCTTTTCCACTCAAGCAAAGGCACCTAAAGCTTTTTCATACTTGTATGAAGCAGTTCTGCCCAATTCTAGTATATTCCAAAATATGCTGAAGGAAGCATCTTTGCAATCTGGCCCACTGAGTGAGCTCTACAGTATTCATGTCAAATCAAATGCCACTAGGAAGGCTTTATGAGAAGTCATTTTTCTCTGACATGCCTGCTAGATGTTTCCTGCCATCTGTGATTGTTCTAAGCTTTTGCCTGTCCAGGTAGATGTGTTGCTCTTCGCAAGGACAAATGACATCAAATGACAACTTTTAGAGATGTAGCTGTGCTCTATTCACAGAATAAACAGGAGCAGTATCCAACTTGTTGCAATTTAAGCTAATGGTCACAGCCAAAATCCTAACCTGAACCACAAATAAACGAGTAATAGCATAAAGCAGGTTCCTAATAATTGATGTCTGTTTCCTAGGGCATTTGTGAATAAGTTCTGGAGTCTAGATAAGGGAGGTGATGTGCCTTAAACCAGGAAGACTAACATGTGGGAGTGACCATATGTCTTAGCAGACAAATTACAACCTCAGACAGTATATAAAAAATAATAAAGAGCCTGACAAGGAATGGAGAAGATGTAAGAACAGTGTAGAAAAAAATGTCATCTTGGCACTTCATGAAGATAGTGATACATAGAATTGGCAAAAGTCAAGCAGTCAGACCTTGCAAACCTAATTAAACAGATGGCAAAAGCTTTCTCAGTCATATGAGGAGGAAATAACCAAGAGAACCACTGCACTGAGGATCAAATAAAAATTAAACATAATCTGGGTGTTACCCAAAAACTAAATTAAGACTTTGAGAACAAAAAAAAAAATCAAAATGGAAAATGAGATTAAGTAAAAGATGACGTTTTTAGAAGTCACTCAGATAAACTTGTTGTCTCACTCCTTTTATTTTAATGACAAATTGATTGTTGAGTTAAAGCAAATGCAATAGATTCAACCTTTCTGCTGTTCAGTAAAGCATTTGACACATTACTACATGGGGAATTATTAGTTAAATTGAAACAGACAAGATCAAGTATCAGGACTGTAATATAAGTAAAGAAGTGATTGAACAAGAGACAAGAGTGAGTTATGGTGAAAGGATTTCTTTGTCTCCCTGGAGGAAAGTTACTAGTACAGTTCCTTTAGGATTGGTCTGGGGATTAATTTTATTTAATATTTTCCTTAATGGCCTAGGCAGAAAAAGTAGGAGTGTACTAATTAATTTGCTGATGATACAAAACTGGGAGATGTCATGAATACAGAGGAGGATTGGAATAATATACAGGAAGAATTAAATGACCTTGAAGACTGGGGAGGTAGAAATGGGATGGAATTTAAGGTCGTGTGCTGCAAGGTCATGCACTTTAATGAAAAAAACCAGCTATGAACTGTAGACTCATCAGTGGGAAATGACAGAAAGAGAAACCACCTTGTTGTAACAGTCAGTCACAGAACTACTATGAGCTACCAGTGCACTCAGACCACAGAAAAGGAAAATATAATTTAGAGATACATATTGAGTAAAATTTTTTTTATGAAGCAAGGAGAGTATTTATGCCATTGACCAAGGTGCTTGTTAAACATCACCTGAAATTCTGAATCCCTGTGGTGGAGGTGCAAATGTTTGGAGGGAGGGTGTGTGTTTACAGCTGAGAAAATATGCTGTCTAGTATGATGATCAGAGGAAAGGATGGCCAGTCTGAAAAGAAGCTGTGCCCAGAAAAATAGAAGTTGAGGGGGGTAAAAATTGATATTTACAAGTATAGATAGTAAAGGGTAAACATCAGGGAGAAAAAAAAGCTCTTGAATTCACGTGATAATTTTGACATGAGAACAAAAGGACTTAAAGTGGCTATGAATGCATTTAAACAAGAAATGGGGGAAAGGAGTGTGGGAGTAAACACAGAGTGAGACATTTATTTTCTGGGCTTATATGATGTGATTCCTGTCCTGGCACACACTTGAACCTGATGACTCCTGATCAGCCCTATGCCCTATTTTTCAGGCAGCCTTGCTTCACAGTCCTTTGCTTGGCTGAGTATATTTTCTCAGTTATATTTTACTCAGTTATATTTTCACATTCTCATTTGTACTTGTGGATATATTTTACAACGTAACTTCTTGGATATAACACAAATATTAGGTGATATCTTCAGCTTACCTATTCTCTTCTTTCCTGAGATGCAGAAAGCAAAAACAGTCTGTGTATTTCAATGACCAGAACAATAGAATGAAGCAGAAATAAAACTGTTCTTTCTTTAAACAAATCTGTTGCACTGCAGCAAAAATATAACATAATAAAGTAGTACAGAAAGTACACATTTGAGTCCGATCCACTCAAAAAAAAAGACATTTAGAAATAAGAAAAACTTCATTGAAAGACAGTCTCTGCTTTTTGTGTGTTTGCGTTCTATATATTTGTACATATTTTTGAAAGTTCCTCAAGTACTTTTGAAATTCAAAGCTCAGTACGTCAACCAAACCATTTTCATCATGACTTAATATTACTGCTACTAAGGTTTCTTCTATTCATGACGTTCCTTCTCAGGGAAGAGTTATACTTGCAATATAGATAGGATTCTTTTTCTGTGAGAACTATAGACTCTATTTTGTAACAATACGTTAGTTCATTTCTCAGAATATACATATTCTCTTTTCTTAACCAGACCACTTATAATATGAGCTTGTAATTTCTCCGTTTTATGGCATTACTATGAAGAAGAAAAATTGGGGCTGGAGGGAGAAGGGAAGCTCTCAGTTCTCTCTTTGTTGAGTGACATGACTTAATCATAATGAATAGAAATAGTCCCAATGATCTGTGCTGTATTTCTGGTGTAAAATCAAAACAGTCACATTGTGCCCTTAATGCTGTCTCAAATGGCTACTCTCATTATTCCATTCTGAGAAATTCTCTACCCTAGTATGTCTCAAATCTCATTCTAATATTATGCATTAACAATACAGGGGTTAAGAATCAGAAACAGCATATTCTGATACTGAGTAAATAATGACAATCCTGTGTTTCCCAGAAGAGGGTCCTCCCTTTGTGATAAACTAGTAAATTGGACAGGTTTCTCACTGATTAAGGATTTACAGCTATTGAAAGTTCGAGATTACTTGTATTGAATGCTGCATCTGACTAATATTGAATTACACTTAGTCCATGTAACCAACAGTTTATTTCTTTTTGTCATGTGCTGTTGTGTTGTGTTTCATCAACTTCAGAGACAATTATACAAAATAATGCAAAGTGACACCATGAAATACAACAAGATGTGACACAACACATTAGAAATTTAAAGAATGAAAAGCTTCAGTCAATTCAGAAAATAGGAACCCTGCCCAAATTTATTGTGACAAGTAAAAACAGTGCAAACACTAAGCACTGTTTTTAAACCAGAGGGCACTATTGTTTTTTGACCACCCAAATTGCTTGCAGATACTGCCGTCATCTGTATTTTTAGTTTAATCTAATAGGCACAGAGCTGCGAGCTTTTTCAGTCTGAGTGGTGTTTTTGTTGTTTTGGGGTTTCCTTTCCCTTTCCCCAGCCTGACATTAGTATCTAAATGTCTAAATTGGCATCTGAATGACTTGGCATGATTGTCGGCAACTTTCCATTCAAAACAAACCCTTTCCCTGACATTTCAAAAAAATATATTGCTAACATGTTTCCAAGGATATGTAAAAATCCTATTCTGTGAACACAGGCTCAAAATGGGTGAAGAAGAAAGAATCTGTGTTAGCAGAAAATAAGTGTTTTCAGTACATATCTAGGGTATGCTAATTGAAAATCTAGAAACAGGGTGCTTTCCTGTAGAGTACTGAAATGAATTGGAATATGAAACAACTCTCTCAAATCTGACTACTCCAGACTTTTCTTTCTCACATTTTAACTGTCATCTATTCATATCTGTCTAGTGATATTTAGGTCTGCATTAATGGATTAAAGTCCACATTGATCTCAGTTGGAAAATATGAGTTGCTGTTGCTGATCACCCTATGCTATTGCCAAAGCTTTCTCCTTTGCTAGTAAAGTCAGATTCTATTGAAGTCTATCCCAAAAAGTCATCTGTATAAACAATGATATGTGATTCTAAACTTCAAGCACATTTTCTGTCCAGCTGTACTAACCATTTTTATGTAAGTTTTATTTAAAAGCAGTACTACCATGCCGTGAAGTCAGACAATGAAGAGATTAAAACTACTTTTTTTTAAAAGCCATTTTAGGGCCTAGATGGCTCATTTCGTCGGACACTGCCCTTTCATCACAGGGAAAAGCAACCCATATCTAGCCTTGACTGTTGTGTTTAGAAGTAATCTTTACAGGATGCTTATAAAATGTTTATAATGAAATGAGAACAGGGATTCTTGGTTTATATCAGTACAGCGAAGAACAGGGAGCTGTCAACTAGTGCAAGTGCAGGTGAAAATTAAGTCTCCTGAAAGGGATTTTAAGAAGTGCAAAGCTCACACAGGCACCTAGCTAAGTGAATAATAGACAGGTGACTGCTAAAAAACACATCTTTCCTGGCAAATCAAAATTAAATAGTATAGCAAATCCTTCTAAATCAATAAGTGTTATAAAAAATCTCTGTGGAGAATTTTTTGTGCACAAAAGGATAACATCCAGTGTTTATTGAGATGGATGAAGAAATAAATGAATTAAATATATATTCTGTGCTGCTTCTGACACTTAAAAAAATAATGATTCTGAACCACATTCTTAGCTGAATGACACATCTGATTAGCTCCAATAAGTGGATTTTATATAAATCAAATAGCAATATATGTCTATAACTTTTTCAGAGTTAAATCCACCATTGTTTGAACTTTGTGTATTACATGAGCTGAGAAAGCAGCTCAAAAATGTACAACTACATTTTAATTTGATTGGGATCCAGATGGGTATAGTTGTAAGAAGAAAAAAAACTTCTTTAAGGAATTTAAGGCTGCTTGAGCAACTTTCTTGAATTCATTGCCCCCAGGTAGAATAAAATTCAATACTGATGTAATTTAAAGCCAGCTTTTTATATATTTATGTAACTAGTCAGAGCTCATTTAAAATCTGGCCTGTAAGTGTTATTGTCCATTTAAAGAATTATAATCGTATGATCCCATGATGCTGAATTTTCAGTACACCCAGAAAAACAAGCCCCAGGAAAGCAGTCTTCCAACTTTCTGTATTTTTTAACTGTAGTCAAAGAGCAACTTACTGTTTTTCAAAATCTGGTTAGAATTATTTTTTTTCTTCTAAGTGTAATTATTATTAGAACCTGTGAAGTTAAAACTGAACATCAAAAATTGATAGGCTTTCCATGAGCTAATGGTTGGATGATACATTAAAATTAATAAACTCTTTCATAAGTACAACCTAGTTTCAAGTTTTATTGAATAGCCAAATGATTGTCAGCCAATGAGATACCACATATATACATATAAACATATGTATATGGTCATATATAATCCATTCACGTCATACAGGTAATATTTGTAACATAGGCTCAGCTTTAGCTGGTTATGGACAAAGGCTTCAAGAGGTTCCTGAGGCTTTACCTGTTGTCCCATCCTATGACATGGCTGCAGATGCACTGCACTGAACCCCTCCATTCCTATGCTCTGCTGGTTCTGCACTACTCAAAGCAGAGGAGGGACCTCATAGATGAGTTAGCATAGGGAGAAGAGCCATGGACTTCATCCTTAGCCAGCGGCCTTCAGAACTGGCTGCTTGCATTTACAAAAGTACTTGTAGCAATTTTCCTCTGTACAGGGAAGTAATGTGGGAGGCTGCAAGCCCCTTCTCACCCCGCTGGGATGGCCTGGCTTCAAACTGTGCCTTCCACAGAGCAACTTGAAACTGGCATGGCCTACTGCTTATATTGTAATTTATGAACTCAGCAGCGAGTAAAATTGTTGTGTATTCTCTATTCTTGCAGTTTCCAGGTGCAGGTTCTTCTGTAATAGCCTGCCAGTTGAATGAAAGTAAGGGTTGGGAGGGAGGAGGGCTATGTCCATTTATTCCTTGGTTTTCTAGTACAGCTGCCAAGAAGAGAAAAAATTGAAATAGGGCATTTTGTGATGTGGACATCTGCCCACTGAATCTCTAAGTCCACCACTGCGTTCCATGTAAGTCACAAAAATCTATCACACGGTAAAGCACTTCCAATTGTCAAGGACCTGTCCAGATTTGAACCTTTGACCCAGAGATGAGAAGGTTTCTATAATTCTATAGTTCAGCCTTCCCCTGGGCTCACCAGTGCCTGAGCAGTTCACAGTCAGAAAAGCATAAGAACACTCTGCAGACAGTACTGATTGTATGCACCAGATTCTGGAATCATTTTTCCCACTGTGTTTTCTACACCTTTTGATGCCCTCAGCACAAATGTAAGTTGCACAGCCAACACAAAAATTATCTACACCAGATCTTGGTAGAAACCATTGATTTTTTAAAATTTTTTTTTAATTTATTTTTTTTTATTCTATACCTCCTCATGCTGGCTTCTGGAAGAAGCTGCCGTGCAAATTTGTAAGGATGGTTAGATGATGTAGAACTGGCTATTGCATGGGGTAGAGGAACAGTTTCTTACTACTTTCTCATACTGGAATTAATAGAGCAGGAAAGGTCTGAAAATTGTGTGGCAGTTTGAAACAAATAGGAAACTGAATGGCAAGTTTTATTTTCATATACATCAATATGAATATGGATCAATTAGTCTTGGAAAGCAGTAAAAATGTTGATAAACCAGCTGAATCTGACCCAAAAGCATAAATACTCCTTTTACCAGTGTGACTTGGGCATATCCATGTGCTTTTAACAACAGCTTCAAACCACACAGCAGATGTGAAATAAGTCAGTAGCACTTTAGGCAGTGTTAATACGTATTGGTAATATTTAGAAATACATTTTAAATTCAAATTCAGCTGATGGCATGGGTTTTCCTCCTATCTTTACATGAATTAGAGGTTCCAAACAGGAAATCAGATACTAGGACACAGAACATTTTCCCTTCTGGCTTGAAGAGCAAGGAGTGGAATGGTCTGCCCAGGGAGGTGGTGGAGTCGTCATCCTTGGAGGTGTTTAAGAAAAGACTGAATGAGGAACTCAGTGACATGGTCTAGACGATGGGAGGCTCAGATGGATGGAGCATGGTGCCCGTTGCTCCAGGGCTGTGGGTTTGATCCCTGGGTGGGCATTCACTTGGGAGTTGGACTAGATGATCATTGTGAGTCCCTTCCAACTCAGAATAACCTGTGAACCTGTGAGTTCTGAGAAAGCAATATGCAACCAAAGCCACTTTCAAAGTGTCTCTTCAGGTCCCACAAAGGCAAAGTTATACCAATAGGAAAAAATTTATGTGTTACCGAGGCTATATTTTGCCATATTTCAGATCATTAGAGCATGCAAAATAAACATATTCATCAGGAAAAGAAAAAGGAAAAAGAATGAATGAAATGCTAATTTTGCAATTGTGACACCACCCACCCTACTTCACATTGTTAAATTCTCAGTTAGAGCTCAGTGTAGGGAACTGAAAGGCTAAACAAAAGTATTTTTAAATCCACTTAATGCTAGTTTCTGTCAAATGGTAAGGAAATATTCAAATGATGATGATTTTTGCATTCTCATGTGAGTACTCCGCCTTAGTATGCAAATGAAGGGAAAATAAAAATCAAATAATAACTGAACTTGGTTGTTGTGTCCAGATTAGAACTACATTCTGTACAGAAGTGATGGGCATGTAAGCCCTTCGTATCAGGAGATCTGTCTGGCACTCATCAGGCAGTGTTACTTGATCACAGCTGGATAAAAATGCACACCCAGGGCAAATCTGTAAACACCAGCTTAATCTGCATGGGAAAAGTTACTGTCATCTCCTCCGACAGAAAAAGCCTCCAGGACATTCCAGCAGTAACAGTCACTTCAGTTTGTTAAAAATGTTGTCAGATTTGGACATAAAACCATTATAGATGTCAGAAAGCTACAACTGGAAAAAAAAAAAATGAATTGCTTTTTAGATATTTTGGTTTAGAAAAATTAGGAAAGTCAGGAGTTCTATCACTATGACCAAAAGACTGAGTGTGGAAGGGTCTCTACTATGTAGCACTATCTAACAAATAACATTTTAACTGTAACTCACAGTTCTCCAGGACACCTCCAAGACATTTTTCTTCGGGGTAGGGATTGTAATTTCAGTAATATTTTGCAGGAGTCTTAGTGTATAAAGTAGAAACAACTCTGTCTTTATGATGTGCCAAAATTTGCTTTTGGCTTCTTAAGACTCTGTCAATGGTCATATCTGCAACTGCAAGACCAGAGCCCATTACTCTTGTAACCAGCCCTGAAAAACATCCTGAATCACTTCCTCATCAGAATAACTGTAAGTTAATAGGAGGGAAAAAGGGCTTTAATCAATTCTAGGCAGTATAAATAAAACGCACTCTGACATTCTTGGCTTGCTTGTCTTTTTCAAGCAGATATTCCCATCTCCTTCAGAAAGAATATCCACATATATAAAAAAAACCCCAAAAAAACCCAAAAAAACAAACAGTAGGTCTTGGGACTCAGTTTGGCCATCCAGGACTGGCAATTGGAAACTTTCATTTAAATTTAATGTGAGCTGGACCAGACCAACAGTTCCCAATGTGAAAATCCTAATGCTACAAAACTAGGTGTTTGGGGCTTTCTTCAACCCAAGATTAATGTTAAGAAATTTTTCTTAGCATTAGTGTCAGTGCCAGCTAGGAAAAATGATCCCATTAAAGGTTCCTCATGAATAATTCATAAGGCCCAATTTAGTGCTAGTACTGAGGGTTAGAGATAAACAGGTGATAGAGTTTTTAGTGAAACCATTGCACTTGACATGGTATTTTGGTGCTATTAATTTTTTTTTTTTAAATCTGTATATGTATCAGAGGAAGGAGACACAACATGGATTTTAAGACTCAGTTTACTGCTCAGGTTTGAATTGAGGTTCTATGTGATCTGTGTTTCCAAATCATTAGTGATGAGCTATTCCCCCTAAGTGCATTAAAGTAGAAAGCTTCATAGACTAGCTGGTAATTTAGGGGTTGTGTTTGGCAACAGGATTCCTCAATTCTATGCTGTTCTCTTCTAAGACTATTGTGAGTATGGAAGAATAGTTACTGAATATAGCAATTAAAAGGGTTTTTTTCTCCCCAAATTAAAAGTTACATTTTTGCAATAATTGTGGTACTTGAATAATTTATGTCCATTTAAATGGAATAGCATTTAGGACTGAGGTTTGCTGAAAACCTTTCTGTGTTTAGTGTAAAAAGATGAAAACAAAACTGGTGTAGAAGAGGTACAGGGAGGCCTGTGAGTGCAAGATTACTATCATGCCTGTGTGAACTGTCAGACTTCAAACGACAACTGACTTCTTTAAATTATAGCACGAGTTGGTAAATTCCAGCGATACAGAAGCCTGTAGAGATGGTGCTAGCGCTGGTTGAACCTTCTCAGCTGGTCACAAAAGAGGTCCTAGTAAGGCTGTAGTAGGGAGCATTTAATTAAGCAGTATGTCCGGCTGATATGCATGCATTTAGCCAACCAAAAGGAGAAGAGATGCACAGTCGCTCAAGGTGACTGGATGTTGCGACTTTTCTGCCCTGCCCCTTATACAGCCAGCCACAATTAAAATTTTTATGACCATGTTGTGCCGTTGTCCTGCAAACCTCTCTCTTTCTGGCCAAGTTAATCACAGGAATTAACCAGGCGGTCAGTGGGTTTGGTTCATACTGCATATTTGGCACTCTTCACTTTTAGTTAGAAACACCAATATAAATAATTCAAAATCCCTGGGAACTCTGCATAGATAAAGTTTGAGAGTTTACTAGGCATATGTGTGCTGGGCCTGGCAATGTGAAATTTTCCATTTTATCATACCACTTTTTGCATTCAGTCATCGGAAATGATTCTGATTTGCACCAGTAGAATTCCATTGCTACTTCCAAGTTGCAAGGAAGGCAAATGAGATCAGTATTAATCCCCCTGGGTTTATTCTGATAAATGTTTACTGAAGATTGAATTCTACCAAAATGCCACTAGGATTTTGCTCCAAATAAAAATTATGTCATTGGACTTGTGGCCTCTATTGCCATATCTGTGATCTGTCAATCCCAGATGCTCATTCCCATGCAGTGGCTACAGTTTGCATGGTTGAGCTGGTTTAATCCAAAACTAGGATGTCTCCACCAGTGAGTGATTGGCCTAGAGGCATGAAGTGACAGGATAGTACTTCAAATTTAATTTACTTAAGTGATGTTGCTGGTCTTTCTAGAGTGGTCACCTCTGTGGGACATTGGTTTTGTAAGCTAAATGCACATTTCTCAGTGTATAATAATCACTATTCCCTTAAGCCCCATAGGGCAACATAAATCTACTTTAAAAAAATTCTGTAGTGACATGTCTATGCATATGATAATTTACATTCTTATACTAAAAACAACATCCATTCTTCAAGTTTCTATTCTTGAAAAAAACCACCAATATATTCAGTCTGTAGTGAAAAAAAATTGTATTTTTGTAACTGTGATTCATGAACTTTGCAAAATTTGGGCAAATAAAAATAATCTCAACTTTGACATTTCTCTTTTACCCTCAAAGTAGAGTAAAAATGGAAGTGAAATGCAATCTTGTGGTCCAGATGTTGAGGTGAATAATGACACAGCACACAGAGAATATGTTTAAAGCATCACTGAAAATGTATTAATCTGATTTTGTGATCCTATGCCCCAGTGAAACAGTCTTGGGGTCCCAGCTGTAGAAGACAAGGCCTCATGGCAATGACAAGAGATGCTTTTCTTTCTATCTGTGCTGTTCAGGTCATATGAGGCATTCATTGCACTGCTCAGCAGAAATAAGGATAGGGATAAAGGATTCTTCTCTCTTCACTAGGCTTTAAAGTTTCCTCCTTCTACAAAGATGATGGTCAGCTATAAGTAGGGCTCCAAATGTGAGTCCTCCTGGGGATCTATTCCATGGATTTGTTGAGAAGCTAAAAGCATAATGAAGACACACTGTCAGATGCTCCTGCATAACCTTTACACTAAGGAAAGGAGGAACATGGGTGATCAATGAGATTGGTTACTTCCTTCTTTCATGATGCTGAGTTCAAGGTTTAGCATTAATGGAGTAAGCAAGATCCAGTTTTCATTGGAAGGATCCCTCCCTCCCCTCCCTTGCCTTCTTCCTCCCTCTCTCCCTTACTTCAGGGCATTACAGGCTGCCAGGGATGTATTTTCTTGCTTCTGAGAGAGAGGAAGGATGGAATACTGGTATTTGGACATACCTGTATCTTCCATAAGATGACTATGTAGCCTAGTTTTGTGTACGTGTGTGTAAATATATATTTGCTTCTTTGGATAGTTAATAGCCATGTAGATTGTATGCTGCGTGTGGTTTTTTGGGTATCAAAAATATGCACTTTTACAAGTTCGAGAGCGTCTCTGTTTTCTGTTTCATTTGAGGCACTAGATAAAAACAGTACTCTTCTGTAAAAACGTTTCTACCTTGGATTATGCCTGGCACCAATTTACATTGTAATATTACTGACACTGCCATTTAATTTGCCTGGTTGCCTATGGTCTAAGTGTAGGTAATTTACAAACCTTTAACAATGTTCAGCTTTCCTAAATGGTAGGGAGAACTGCAATTATGCTTAAAATGCACTGGTGCACTATGTGTCAGCAAAAAAGGACCTACAAAAGACATAATTACAATGTAATTGCCCACAAGTTCATGAAGTAAACATACATTATTAGAAGGCACTCATCTATTCAATTTAAGTGACATTACAGATAACATATTGCATAAATAGGAAGCCATTTTGTGACTAGTTAGTATAATAATAGGAGTTGAAATTAAAATGTGGTATATGTATTCCTAAGAGCACTTCAAGCTTAGCATCTGCTCTATAGTGTCTTGTATTATGCTCCATTTCCAGTTTTAAACATTTGAATATTCTCTAAGGATCTACACCAATAAATAATTACCATTAGATACTTCCTTTAAAAAATGTTTTGAACAAGGGCTGAAAAATATCAGAAGAGGGAGATGGTCAGAGACAGCAGGGAAAATTTTCAGAAGTTGTTTTGGATGAGCAAAATTGTTCAGAATTATGTAAAATTTAAGCTTTATTTCATTTTTGTCATTTGCAGACCACTGTAACAAATACAGTATTAGTGCAGCCCACACCCCATCCNGATTTTTACTTGGGACTCCACACTGTTGAACATATCCAGATTTTTTTTATTTTTACCTCTTCCATTAGATAAATATAATAGCAGATTACAAACTTGTTAAGTATTTCTTGGAAAATATTGTCTGATACTTGATATTGTACTGCAACTCAAACTGAATTGGTTTAATTCCTTGTACCTGCNAAAAACTTTCATCCTGAATTACACATTTTAGAGAATTTGGCATAAATAGCAATTGAATATGTACGTAGATTCGATTTGGTCACGGGAAGATGATGGTCCTTCTTGGATCATATGCATTCTGAACTGTCTCCTTGTTTCTGACAGTTTCTAGCAGAATAGGCTTTGCAAGGATTTAGGGTAAATAACCAGGTTGTTTTCACAAAATCTCTGGAAGACTCATTTCTCACACAATGATACCATATCCTGCTGANAAAATATAGAAGAATAAAATTCACCAGAGAATATTTTCATTATTATTTTACTATAATTATTACAGATTATGTAAAATTTTGTTCTATTTCCCAGTATTTGAGCACATTTGAGAAACCCCAGATGCCACAGAGTCTTATTCTGATAACTTTTATATAACTGTAAGTAACTTTACTGATATCTACCCTGTGCAAAATTNCAATGATACTATATCCTGCTGAATAATATTGTTAGTTTTCCTGCTTGCTTACAAAATTATGTGTGTCACAAGTTCCCAGTCCCCAGAGAAGGGTCAGACTCCATCTTAGCAAAGAAGTAGAGCCAGAATTGTGAGTTTGAGACCTGTATAGTTACCAAAAGAAAAGCTCTCCCCTTAGGTTATGCATGTGTTGTTAAGGACCTAATTAGTGCAAAACTCCCCTATTTTATTTTTTTAAAAATATTTATTATTAAGTTCTTATGTTCTGTACTCTCCTAGTGAGAAACAAAGTTCGATTTGAAAGTTAGGCAAATATCTTAAGGCTGCTGGAGCCAGATATTTAATGTTTTGTTTTTCTTGTATGACCTTACAAGCAGTCTGAGACAGTACACATCCAGAGTAGATTGTTTACTTTTAATTTACTCGTAACAGCCCTGCTTTGCCAACTTTTACAAAAAACATGATATCACAGATTTTTACTTGGGACTCCACACTGTTGAACATATCCAGATTTTTTTTATTTTTACCTCTTCCATTAGATAAATATAATAGCAGATTACAAACTTGTTAAGTATTTCTTGGAAAATATTGTCTGATACTTGATATTGTACTGCAACTCAAACTGAATTGGTTTAATTCCTTGTACCTGCTG
>WEKX01016310.1:122096-162781 GCA_013390025.1 Pitta sordida | reverse complement strand
ATCTGAACTTTTCATATTACTTCATCCTTGCAAAATAAAAAATATTAATAATTGTTAATGCTTTTTAATGTTATTTTTAAAATGTTTCGTAACTTTTTTTAACAGAAGGGACTGAAAAATTGATAAAGTGCATCCTTGCTTTTAAAAGTATGAACTTTTTAAAAACTCAAGTTAAAAAAAAGAAAGAGCAAAATTAAGATATATAAGGCTGAGTTATAGAGGTTTTACTGGATGAGGGCTTGAATTTTACCCTGACCTATAGTAATTGAGATTCAATGATCACGGGAATGTTGATATGATCATATTTTCAGACACTGCTCTTAGTTTTAACTTCTTTTTTAGGAAAAGCTATCAAAATTCTTTGCTATTTAACGTAAACTTAACTAGAATGCTCAGCAAGTGCTTTAGCATTTGATTTTGTACTTAGTACAGATAGTGTCCAAGTAAAAGATTTATTTCTATAATACTTGCTTTTAAAGAGAGACACTACAAGTTTTTCATATTTCATTTATAATGAACCTCAAAATCTCAGTATTTTCTTGAAAATCGTTCATATGGACCTACAAAAAAAATGGAGATTTTCTTGGAGCACTTAGGCTGTAAAATCCTGTTTGTTGAAAATTTCAAAACAAGCCAGTAATATTTTATGTTTCAGAATTCATGTTTATTGGTAGGTAACTACTTCATTAAGCTGATCTTTCTGATGGGAGAACCAGAAAAAACTTGAGATTTGGATGTAATCATTATTTCTTTAAAACTGAGGGTTGTATAAACCCAGATTTTTAAGGAGTGTCCTAATATTAGCTTGAATTAATAGAATCAATGGAAGCTGTTCCCATGTGGTGATTCAAGGGACCTGGATTTAGAAGCCTGTGTTTCTTCTGTAACTGGGGTAGACACAGGCATCTCCAGAAAAAGATTCATCAAAGTTAAATAATACAGGATTTCTTTACAGACAAAAGGGCTGTGAGAATGGACCATGTCAAACAGTGGATTAATAATAGAGTGATAATTAGGTTTATAAAATATGAAAAATATGAAGGTTTTGTGGTATTAGTGGTAGAAACTTTTGTTGTAGATGGCAAGCCAATGATGAGGTTTTTAGATTTTAAAAAAACCAAACCTATAATGTCCAAATGCAACATTGGAAATAAAAACGGCCATGAATTTTCGAAAAACAGGGACATTGTTCTGTGGTGCCGACATCCTCCTAAAAGCTGTATCTGTTCTCACAAGTCATGTCTGAGAAGAGAGGATAACATTCTCAGTTTATGTCTTGGCATTGTCAGAAGACTAGACAGGGGAAGATCTGATAATTCTGTAATTTACAACAGTAGATAATTAAAGAACTGAAGAAGAGGGAATAAAAGCCACAAAATTATGATGAAGTGACTTCCAGACATTTGTGACATTTGCCTCTTAAGTGAAACTCCCAGGATTTTCATAAGAGATATATGCTCCAACCTTGTAAAGCCTGATTTTATAACAGACAGGAACTCTCAAGTCCAATGATGTCCAACCAGCTACTTGACAAGACACCTCTAGATGCTGCCTTTTGAGATGCTTTGGCAAATGGTGATTTGCTAATGTTTTGATGCATTTGTTGTTACTGGAAACTACATTTGTCCCATGATGTGAAACCAAAGTCAATGATAATGTCAGAACATTATTTTAGAACATTCTTGATTAGGTTTTAAATTCAGGACTGTATTTCATTGTTCTTCGTTTACCTATTTCAGAAATTGTTTCCCAAATAATTTGGTACGTATTTTTAAAAAGCACTTAATTAAAATGTATGGATTTGAAATTTTTAGCAAGTAAAGATTATGTATATAACATGGACAGCAGAGTCCATGTTTGTATTTTATATGACAAGAGCACTAACCTCGTAATTAAGTAAATATTGTAATAAGTATGGCTCTGACATCCACTTGAAGGTTATAACTCCCCAGGGAACAGATGCTTAATTTATGGCCGTGATAATAACAACCTAATGAATCTCCCATCTTAGTGGATAGCTTAATAAACTTCAAAGAAAACAAAACAAGAATCTATGAGTAAAAGTACATCCTTAGCTTTTCATTAAGCAAAATGAGCATGAGTCCAGGCCCAGCATGGCTTCCAAAGTTAAAGCTACCAGCTACAAAGCAAATGTATGCAGAGAAATGTACAACAAAAGACGTAGCTTTTAAATCTCCAGTTGAGTTTCCATAAATGTTGCTTACAAAAGCTACCATTCTCTATGTTAACAAAAAGTTGTGGATATGTTCTTCAGTAAATCCTCTTTTCTCATATAATCCACCTTGTGCACTTTATCTCAAGTGTGTTTTATCTGATCTAATCCTGGGCTCATTCATTCTCAGAGAGAAGCAACAGGATTATTTCACACTTAAACTAGGTCCAATCTTTCTGTGGGTCCATAAGAGGACACCTGGATAATGAGAAATTATCTGTGTAACAAAAGATTAAGCAGGTGCTTTCAAATAGAGCAATTTTTAAGGAAAAGGGAAAATATTTTTGTTCAGAAAAATCATTCATCGGAGCACTACATTAGTACCAATACTACTAGAAACAAGTTTTATTAGAAGAAAACCCCAAATTCTGTTTCAGTAACCCTAAAATTGATTTCCCTGGAGTTAATCTGGACTTTTACGTGTGTAAAGTGTGCAGAATACAAGATACATTGGAACATTAGTTCTAACCAGGCCAAGGAGGCCAGTCATATCCAGTCACAGCATCTTCCTTTTCTACCAGCGCTTATTTTAGCACACTTACAGTTATAGGGGGAGGAGGAGGAGGAAGGTTTTGTGGCTCAGTAAATTAACTTTATATATTTTTTTCTTTGCAGTAGTGGCCAATGCAACTCCGAATAAAAAATAAGGCTGCCTTCTCCCCTGATAATATGGGGACATTTATTATGAAACAAGTTCAGTTTCCTTTGCTTAACTCAGTAAAAACATTACATAAAAAATTAATATATGCATGTGTATCTATTTCATCCATATCTATATCTATATATCGATGTCTGTACAGACCCTTTAGCTTTTAGAAACCACACGATCACCTCAAATATTTTCTTCTATCTGTCTCCAGTGTACTCTCGTGGAGGTGTCAAAGTAGAGCAACAATTTACTTTTCAAGAAGAGTGGACCAGTTCCTCAGGAATCATAAGCTATTTAGTATGTCATTATTTCCCGATCATTCTTTCTTTCCCCATTGTCATCAGCCTCCTCACATACATATACAACGGCAGAGAATTCCTCCCTCAATTCCCTGGGCCCAGTGGGACCATGGACTGATGACTTGAATTTCTGAGTGGTGGCCCTTTGAGTTTTCTTCTCTCCAAAGAAATACAACAGTACAGAATGTAAATAGTTTCACAGAATTCAAATGCATACGCTACTGAATTATTACACTGGAGACTGAAAACTGATACATATTAGAAAGAAAAAGAAGAAAAAAAGAAAAGAGTAGACTTGATCTAAGTCCTCAGGCCTCAGGATACAGACTAATCTTCTGCTCAACAAAGAAATATCCAGTAGGCTCTCAGAGAACTGCATGGTAGAAGTTTATTTATTTTTTCTCATGATGTTGGTCACAGAACAAAAAATTAAATGGTCAAGAGATGTGAGAATTTTATGGTCTATGTCTAGCTAGGGTGTAAAGATGGATCTGGAGACTACATTGAGCTTGCAGTCCTGGCAGGGGAGAGTCCCAGTGCTGTGAGTTTTCCATTTCCCTATCGCAGGGCAGTGAGAGTGCACAGCATCTTATAAGCGTATGGAACCATGGCTTGATAGTAGAAAGCAAGACTGCTGTGTTCAGAAGCGTGTTTCCCTAAAGTACTTCAAAAAAGTATTCTAGCTTTAACATTTTAACTTATTCAAGTCCCAATGCATGTTACATAGAAGCAATGATGCCTTAGCAATACAAAGCTTCATTCTGCAATTTTATTATCAAAGTTAAAATGTACTGAAAACTGAAGTGAAAAGCTATAAATTCCATCTCATTTGAACCATGTACAAAAGCAGTTTTATTCATTCGCAAGGCTTATAATCCACTTTTCAAACTAATTTATAGAAGCATCTGTATGAATAGCTGTGCTTTTAAGTGTATTTCCATATAGACTGATAATGAATAAATAAACACATGTATTTTTATGGAGGTATAAAAAAAGGATGTTACTTAAAAGTTTGCCTGTCCCAAATAAGAGCTTTCGTCTTTTAAATACTTTGAAAATCTGGAATGAAATAAATTAAACAAATTAATGATTTTTTTTGTGACAATAATAAAAAGTTTCAGTTCAAGAATTCTTTTTTTCCTGTTTATGTGGAGGCATTTTTCTAAGGGAAATAACTCCCAAATTCATTAACTGAGAATGACAGTTAAAAACTTTTGTTTTCTTCTGTCTGGGACGGTTTATTTATGTACATTTTTTATCTAACAATTGAATGTATTCTGTTCTTCCCCAAATATCCTTCTGTTAAAATGCCCTCAATGAAAAGAAAATACAAACATGTAGAAAGGCAAAATCAAAATAATGCCAATGATAATGAATGAGAGTAGGAAAATATTGCTCTTTTTTCCCAATAAGCATTTAGTAGTAGGAAAACAGTTTCTTTTATGTTTAATAAGGCAAACTTTGCTCATCATCTTGGTCTCCCCAACTCCTCCCCAGCTGGTGGGACAATCTCAGTGCACTGACCCAAAGGGTGGAGACTGAGAAAACAGAATAAATAAGTAAATGTCTAAATCTCCATAATGTACAATTAACAATCTTTTTAGAAATAACTGAGCATGGAGGAGAAATTCTCTGTCACATGCAAATTGATTTAGTTATCCTTCTGAAAATTTTGAGCAGTAATTCAGTACCTGCAGATCAGGATTATTTAACTCAGGATGTGTTTTCCAGGACATGTGTAGAAAAAATGTCATCAGCATTTTTTGACTTGTCATCCAACAGCAGATAGCAGAAATGTGAACAAAGTCAGGCCCATTGACTAGGTATGATGAAATTTTAAATTAATTTAATATGCACAATTTCATATTAATTTCAAAATTTATAAAAGTATAATGTTAGTAAAACTTACTAAATATCAATAGCCTCCAAAGATCTCAGCCTTTAAAAATGTATATTTAATATAATGTTTGCTTTTGCCAATCTCATAATAGTATGTGTTTGTCAATATAAAGGATGTTTATTAATCTTATGTATGTGGGTATTTCCATTTCTTTTTTATATAATGTCACTTAGAGTTGTGCTCTTAACTAACCCTTTAATTTGTGATATGTGAATTTAAGACTTTAGGCACAGAAATAAACAGTGTCCAAGCCCATCACAGGGAACTGGAACTAGGTGATATTTAAGACTCCTCCCCAAGTAAACCCTTCTTTGAGTCTATGACATGATATTCAAGGAAAACCGGTAACTTTCATGCCATCTTCTAAAAAGTTCAAAAAATACAGTTATTGAGAAGGGACTATCATAAAATGTTTTATGGAACAAATATAATTTTTAATTACTTGAGACTCAATGTAAAAAAAATCCATTTATTAAGAATTGTAACTTGTGTCTCAGTTGCTTTTCTCTTTTATCTGAATAATGCAATTAAAGAGAGGCCATTTCTCTTGGAAGAATGCAACTGTTTTAAAGTTGATGATCCTGTACTGTCTGGTTGAAAAAAAAATCTACAGAAATGGTGTTTTGGAGCCATCATGACAAAAGATACTAAACTGATACAGTTGACAATTTTTGATTAGCTAAAAATGCTTTTCTCTATTTTTTTTCCCCGTATAATGGAACTCTAAATATGCATGTTGGAACAAGTTATTGCAGTTGGGATGTGAAGTTTAAGAACAAAAAAAATGGCTTGCAAAATGATGTAGGAACAAGTAGGACAGAGATTGTCATATCTGTATATATATATACACACACACACACACAAATGTACGTATACTTATAGATTATATGTTATAATCTATTTACCTCTATATTATGCTGTTTGCTCTTCTGACCAATAGATAGTGGTAATTATCTGTGCATAGGTACCTGTATGAGAAAGGGAGAACAGATGTCCATAATTATGTAAGCTATGGTAATTAATAGGACATAAATGAAACAAGTTTGTTTTTGTTGATGTGCCACTTGCACACTGCTCCTCTTGAGCATTGGGTTACATCCTGTACACGATCGCCTTATTGTCTACTGTCATAAAAATTCCAGTTCCGTTTCTGAGCAGTCACAGAATGGGACTTGCCAGCTGTCATGGAAAATGTATTCAGTTTCATTTCCACTTAATTTATCTAATCTTAATTCTATTATTATTTTATTACAATTATTTAAGTGCTTGGGGCAACAATCTAAAGTAAAAACAAATAAACAGTAGGAGTTCCAGATAATTTGTAAGTGATCTGAAAGGTCTAATGGAAACAACATCATTATTGCAGTTTTATTTTTTGAAAGGTTAATATTATAGAAGCTTCATCATTGCTCCTATATTCAACAGTCTGTCAACACTGACATGCTAAATTTCTGCTTCACAAGATTAAAGGCTAAACTATAAAACCTCACCCTGGACAGGGGGGGGAAATAAGTTGTTAAATGCTGTTTAGATGCTCATAACCTTGTAACTGCAGGCTTCTTATCACCCTCACTTTCAGCACAGTCAACTTGAAGACAGAAGAGCATCCAAGCCCATGAATAAGTCCATTTCTTTTCCACTCAACACTTTCATGCAGAGGCACCTCCTAGCTCCCATGGCTGTAATGAAATCTGAATGCACACTTAAAGACCCACCTTCCAATGTGTGTTTCATCACACTGAGATGAAGTTCTGGGTTGACCTCTTGGGCTCAGCTGATCATCTCTGCTCACCCTCTTCAGCAAAAATTGAGTAGCTGCATTCAAAGCAGAATATAGAATATAGAAGTCATCTGTTAGGATGTTGGGGTTTGTGCTTAATCATAATCATTGTCTTATGTTTAATCTCTGAACCCAGTCACAGTTGCTCTCACTGATGCGACCATCATTTCCCTGCTGAGTCTGTGTAAGCGGAGTTGTCATTGCCACTTGTACTTCTCACAGGTTCTCACAAGTTCACAGGTTATTCTGAGTTGGAAGAGACCCGCAGGATCATGTAGTCCAACTCCCAAACAAATGTCCGCCCAGGGATCAAGCCCACAATCGTGGAAATACGGGCACCACGCTCCATCCATCCAAGCCTCCCACTAGCTAGACCATCACTAAGCTCCTCATCAAGTCCTCTCTTAAAGACCTCCAGGGATGGCGACTCCACCACCTCCCTGGGCAGACCATTCCACTGAGAGATCACTCTCTCTGTGAAAAACCTCTTCCTAACATCCAGTCTAAACCTCCCCTGGCGTAGCTTAAGGCCATGTCCTCTTGTTCTTGTTGCCTATCCTCCTCATAACATGGCTGGTTCAGGGTGCCTTGCAGCTAAATTTAGGTTCTCTTTTTTCACTTTCTAATGCAATGTGATACTTATTTCTGATGTCCCAATCTTAAGATCTTTCTTTCTCTTTTCCCTTGTTTTTTTTTAATCAGCCTATAGACAGCATGGTACATGTATCTGTGAAGTAAGACCATGAGTAAAGCATGAAGTAAAAGCATGACACCAGAACGAGAGGGCACAGCCTCAAGCTACACCAGGGGAGGTTTAAACTTAATGTTAGGAAGCGGTTTTTCACAGAGAGAGTGATTGCATATTGGAATGGACTGCCCAGGGAGGTGGTGGAGTCACCATCCCTGGAGGTGTTTAAGAGAAGACTCGATGAGGAGCTTAGTGACATGGTCTAGCTGGGGGGTGTAGGGCTGGATGATCCTGGGTCCCTTCCGGCTCGGAGTGGCCTGCTACACTGTGAGGGAACTAAGTTTGTGTTACCGCTCTGGGATGTGCTTTCGGTCTCTGTACGGGTGTTAGATGGTGAGTTGGACTAGATGATCCTTGTGGGTCCCTTCCAACTCATAATATTCTGTGATTCTGTGATTCTGTGAGTAAAAGCACATAAGAAAAATATATAAAGGCAGTAAACAATAAAAAAACTCATTCAAAATTTAAAAAATTACTAATGTACAATTTTAACCCTATTCTAAAAATTTCTGTCAAGAAGTATGAAACAAGTAAATTCAGGAATTCTGGTGGTCACATAATCACATAGTTGTTTAATTTAATCTGCTGTGCAATAAGACATTTGATTTGACGAAGAAAAGGCAGTAAAATATCCTTGATCTAACCATCATTGAAAATGACGCAAGTTTTTCCAGAAAGAAAATGTAAGGGGAAACACCATGAATGGCTGAATCTGAGGCAATGAGAATTTAAAAGGAAGGTTTTGAATGACACCTTCTAACTCCTGGGAATTTTAGCAGCATTTAGCATTTTTTAAAAAGAGGTTTGGATTTAACTACAGATAGGCAGCTGCAGATAGAATTACATATCTAAGATGATTCTTCTCTCCCTTTGAGAGAAGCTGTAGGAAAAGAAAGCAAAAATTCCAAAGAGATGACTCTCTAAGTGGTTTATTTAAAAACTGAATCTTTGTTCTCTTGAAGAAACCAAATGTGTTAATTTGATTTGGATAGTGTATTGACAAAGGGTGTGTTTCTCCTTTATATATAAACCTGGTTGTGAAGATAGAGAAAAAATAATCTGTCCTGAAAGTAAACAATGATACAAACGCATTGTTTGCTTGAAATAGCTGACCTTGCAACCTCCCCGCAGGTAGTTGTAAGATACATCCATACAGATGATTCTGCCTCCAGAAGGAGTTACAGAATCCTGGCAAGTGACTCATAGCCTGTGCAAGTAGTGGCCAGGCTGTGTTCAGCTCTCATCCAGAAGCTGTGCAGCTCTGGTAGGCATGTAGTGTGCCTGGGGAAGTCTATCCTGCAAAGCCTGGACCACATGCCCTCCTACTGAAGCTCTTGTAAGGGGAACTGATACTCTGTCTCCCCCAAGGGGAGCAGGAAAGGCACAATGAGCCAATCCATGCCCCCTGTAGTGGCACAGCCTGCATCAGTGCAGAGCTTGGACAAGAGGGAGCTTGCTGGTGGTGACCCTGCCCATGGGCTGGAGCTTTCATGCCCAACCCTGTTTTCTGACGATGGACACTCGCTACATCTCTTCCTCTGGGTCGTGTGAGAAAGCTGCGAGGCTGTGACACAGAAATCACCTTCTAGCTTCCTATTAAGAAAGTTTAGCAAATTGACTGCTGCTAAAATAAGAGATATGAAAGTGCCATCTGCAGTTCAGTCACACGGGGCAAATCTCGCAGGCCTTACGCAGTCGGAACACCCATGGAGCGTGCTCAGCAGGAGCTGACCCACAGGATAATAGGGATGCATAGTGAATGAATTGGAAGTAACACCTGGCCTTTGTCTGGAAAATTACCATTTTTTTAGGCCAGTCTTCAAAGTTGAACATTTCTTTAGGACTCTGGAGCCATTGAGAAGGCAGACAAAAGGAAGAGAGTCATGGAGAGACATGTAAAAGCTGTAGGCCCAGCAGAGAGGGCGAGAGGGTATGCAAGAAGGCTGAGGGAACAGAAGTTAAAACCTCGGCAAAAAATTCCATTTCTTCCTGTGTGGATCAGTTTTTACAAGGGTGAAAGGAAAATGAATTTTCCAATGCATTTAAGTGATTTCATTACACAATTACATGCTTGCCTAAACTTTAGCCACATACTGTTACCCATCCTTGCAAGTAATCAGTTTTTGTGCTGTTTTTACAACATGTATTTAGTTTAAACATAAAACATATTCATTTATGTGTATGCAAAGAGACACATTCCCCAAACTCTGGGCTCTGTCTCTCATTCTAGAGGTACAGAATGCATCTTTTCTGGGCAAACACATGTACTATAGGGGAAGAACACTTTATCTTTAGAAACATCCAACATACATTCACTACATATATCTGATTAAGGGAAAACAGTATCCCTCTACACTAGCACCCAACTTGCCAAACAGGTGCTCAACTCACTACACTCCAGTGCAAAATAAACCATTGCACAGTCCAACTGGAGGGATGCAGAATACTGTGGAGCTACATTCTCGCAGATATCTTGCTATAGTCTGAGGCAGATCCAGCATAAAGTATTAGTAGGTTGAAGTTGGTAGAAATACTGAAATGTTTTAAATTTCACACTTTCTCAAATGCTTGCTTTCGTGAAGAACCGAGGCAACAGCCTCTTGGACTTTTTTTTCTAGGGAGGGAGATCAAGTCATAAAAATGAGAATGCCATCTTGTTAGAGACTTAGAAGTCACAAACTGCAAGCTGATCATCAGTTTAATTGCATATCATCCTTCTCTAAATCATATTAGTCACAAATGCTTATCAACTGAGTCCTAAAATCCTGATGTAGTTTGAAAATATACAAGTTTTTATGAAGGTTATCTTGAAGGGCCCATAAGAAAGCCCCAAATATGTCAGATATTTTACTATATCTGGTGACCATGCCTAACAGCCAAGAGAAGTCAAGGACAATTTTTGTGTATAGTTACAATCTTTGCAAGAACAAGTCAGTTAGATGGCCTACAGTGCTGGAATCTGCTGTCACTGCCAGCAGCCACCCTCAGTACTTTTGCCTTTTTTTGTCTTCTCTAGCTCACAGTTTTGTGACAGCTACTATCAATATTCTGAGGAAATTGTGCAGCTTTGATTTGCATGGTGGTACCATGTCTACCCAGCCTGAGTAGTTCTGTGCAGTCTGGTGTGAGCTGTAAATGTTACATCAGTCTCCAGGTTGGGCCATTAGTCCCAGGAAATCCCTACAAGCATTTAATGGATGATAGGATGCTAGTGTCCCAGTAGAGCAAGCCTGTGCATGGGTTTTACTCAACTATGTATGATATTCTTCAGCTTGGAGCAAAGCAAGGAGCCAAAGCCATGGTACGCTAGCATCCCATGTTAAATCAGGCAGCTACTTGAGAGTTTTCTAGGCCATATTCACAGATTCAAAAAATATTCTGAGTTGGAAGGGACCCACAAGGATCATGGAGTCCAACTCTTAAACAGCACCACTGCCTCCCTGGCGGGAATTGAACCCTCACCACTGTACTAAAGTGGTAATCATAAGTGCATGTTACACCTTTGCAGAGATATTTCTTGAAGCACAAAGTATGAAATATGTACATAGTATGGTCCTTGTAACAGATTCATGTATACAATGTGTCTTGGTTGAGCAAATAATTTCTGGTTTACATTTCCATTCATCTGTCTCTTCCACTACCAGAGCTGGTTTTCCTCCCTAATGTCTCCCAGTACATAACTGAAGAAACAGATCAGTATTTCTTTTCTGAGCACCTGTTTCCTGTTTTGAAATGTAGAGTAAGTGATAGTGTATATTTTTTTCCTGAGGGAAAAATCCTTTAGTCCTAGAGCACAAATAAGGTTGTCTATATCTGCCTCAAGTGCCAGAACTTAACATACTTATGCCCTAGTTATCCAGCTGACATTCTGTATTTATTAGATTTTTTTGTACAGTATGTGGCACTATAATCAGTGCACTATTGACAAAAGCACTTGGATCACACGCTATTTATTTAATTTACTACACTGACTCATTTAGTAAACTTAATTCATACACCGTGTTTTTCTGGCACACTCAGATACATTATTCAGAAAGGGAACATGGATTGCACAGCAAACCACTCGAATGTCTAAGTTATGTCACAGGCCTTGCTATAAGCTGTTGATCATTAACCCATTCTCTACTGCAAACCTAGCTTGCTGCACGTTAGGCAGAAACTTGTGAAGTTGTCCACAGTTCTGCAGCATTTTTAATGTCTGCTGAAGTCATTACACAAGAAACATTTTATTGTAACCTGCAGGCACCATAAATACTAAATCTCCAACATTTTGAGAACCAATTATATCAAAGCAATCTGATTGTCACTCTTCTGCACTCAGGATTCTCCCATTAGTAAGCAATCTTATATTACAGGCATAAAACACTGTTAAGCACTTTAGCTCCGGCAGACTAGCTGCAGCTGTGTCACATTTGTGTTTCCTTATTTTATGTGTGCCAGTTATCTAGATTAAAGTTGGAATAGCATAGCACTCCACTAGATGACAGGCTTGGTTAAAAGCCAGGCCACTTAGTGATGCTTATCAAAAAATTTTCAGCTACATACAGTAGCATAATTCAAAAACCTGAGAAGATTCTAAATTATCAGGCATGTTATGAGAAATCATTTCTTTTTTGGATGGAAGATTAAAACTTTCCCCTCTCAAATACATGGAGTCTCCCTAGTCAGGGGCATCAGTGAAATAATCTGATTTCATTTTTTCTACACAGTTTTGAATGAATGTGTGACCCTCATGATTTTGAACATACACAATCTTAGCCACTCATTTGGTACATGTGTCACACAGTGTATATGCATGGATAACACAACAAAAGAGTGGCCCATACGCTTTAAAAAGTCCTGCTTTCAATAGCTAATTTTTCCATTCTTTCTTCTTATTCTCATTTAGTCTTTGTTTGCTCGGTTGTAGTTTCTAAGCTATTAGTGATCAATTCAACTCCAGATGATGGGCTACCCTCAGGCAACTGTGCAGTAACTTTCAGTCCCATCAGATACAAGTTCACCTTGAGCTTCTTGTTCATTGATGTGAGACAACTTGTACTTGTGGACTATCGCGTAATTTGCAGGAAGAGTGTGAGTGCTGATTCTGATACACCTCAAGAGTGACAAGTTTTTCCTGTATGTTGATGACTGGACTGATACCATGACTGGTCTTATGGGTAGGTCGTTTGGAAGGAAAACCTGAACTGACCATCCTGCACCCATTATTACCTGTTCCAAAGAACTTCTTTAAATCTAGATTACTTTTCACATTAGGAAAATAATTGAAGCAAATTATGTGGAAGGTAGAATGGAACTATGTTCTGAACATACAGGTTTACCTGTTGCCGCTGTGGAAAAATAATCAACAACTGTGGCTGTACAGAGAAACAGGCCAACAACCTGAGTGCATCACTGCCACCTCTGTCACAGTTTGGGATGTCGGTAGTGACCTAAGTTGTGCTTACAGATGATTTCTTGTACACTGAGGAGAGGCAATGAACTTGTGTTAACCTCAGAGAGAAAGACAAGGCTCATTGCCCAGTCCTACTGAGGGAGATCAAGAGAAATGGCACCTCACTTGCTTTGCCGACATGATTTGAAAGAGAAAGCTCTAAGTTAGCAACCCTGACCCCAACCTCATATCTCTCCGCTATTTTTGACCAAAGCACCTCTTTTATTACATTGTGGTTTATAATAAAGAAGTTATAATCAAAAGGAAAACCAGCTACCGTTTAATAAAACTCCATAAATAGAGTTAAGAAATGCCAGGTAACTTGCACATTAATGTTACAATTGGAACCTTCCTGTGATAAAAGCAAAGAATTAAAATGCTTCTTGATGCTCAGAAAGGGTAAAGAACTAATGGTATGAACTTTGCAAATTCTGATTCATTCATTCTCTTCTCACAAAAAAAAAAAAAGTAATAATACCCTGTACATTAGGCTTATGTTTTGTGGATTTGTATTTTAATGTCTAGTAAAAGTATCGTGTACATTTCCTTTAGGAATATCTGTCCATATTTTTTAATATTACAGGACCTGAATGTTCATATTCTGGAGTCAACGGAAACATTTCCACTGATATCAGTGATGGCAGAATAAGGCCCTTAATTTTTAGAAGACTGAAGCCATCTATAGAGCAGGATATGCTTCGCTCTCCACTTTCTTTGATGGTTTCTAACATTCTTTTGATGTGGACTCAAAAAAAAAAATTGTTCTTTGGATATATGTGTTCTAAAAGAATTGAATAGCAAAGCAAAACATTTTGTGTTTCAGGCCACAATCCCATTTAACCCAAAAGTTGCTAATAGTTATTAGTTGAAAAAGAAGAAAACATAGAAGAATAAAAATGTCAGGCAAATAAAATTAATGGCAACTAAAAAGACACCCTTCGAACTCACAGAAATATGACAGTGTTTGGTGTAGGCACACAAGATATGCACTGGCATAACATAAAAATGTCAGTTATGCCCTCGTGTCTATCTACAATCATCGGCTGGATATTAAAGCAAAAGTATTGTGAGCATCCTGACTCTGTTTCTCTGCACTCTGCTGGGAGAGTAGTTAAGAAAAATGGATAGATAAGAGGGTAAATGCCATTTATAAATACAGGAGCCCAGTGCTGATGGTAGAGGGAGGGGTAGAGGCACATCAGGATTAGATTCTCTTAGCGTTCACTTTCACAATGCTATAATGAGAATAAACTGATTAATTCTATGTTAAAAAGTAAATCCAGTGGCTAGAGAATTTGGAAAGATGCTTGGCAGGCCCACATGATGCTGAAAAGTCACAGCTCTGATTGACTTCATGGAATATAATTGACAGAACAGTTGATGGAATGTAATCACATGTTGAATGTAGTATGCTGAAAAGATATTCCAATGTGAAAAGTGTATGTGCAGTGTAAAAGCTGAGAAAAAAATAGAATACGATATAATAGAGTAGAATAGGATAGAGTAAAATTTCCTTTTAGGAGCTAGGGTTTTGACTACAGCTCTGAAATTAATTGAATTTTCTTTTTCTTTCTTTTTTTTTTCTAGCTTAGTGACTAATTATTATTGAATACTATTTAAGAGCCATGACATCCCTTAAATGTAATTACTTTCTCTTCCATGTGTAAATTGAGGTCTTTCTTTTAAAAAAAAAAAGAAAAAAAGAAAAAAATAAGAGGTAGTTTATACTTAAATTAACTATTTTTATCTGCAATTTTCAAGTTAAGGTGTATGTAAAGCCTTTGGCTATACTAGAGGCTCAGTTGTGCCTCCTAGGCACAGTGTTAATTAAAGAGTGATGTCTATTCCTACCACTCTGAGGAGAACTCTGGAAGGGATTCTACCTTAGAGAGGCACAATGCCTCCAGTGCACCACAGCATATAAGGAAAATGCACATGCTGTGCACCACCAAGATTGATGTTGCTCAGCATCTCTAAGGGCCCATCTCCTTCCCACACACCCTTATCCACTGTGCTGGGATTCACACCAAGGGGGTGCTGTGAAGATACAGCCCTGGCATTCCTGCCCAATTCCTGCATGCCAAGGGAAGGGTGGCGCAGACATCCTTTTCATTGCTGATAACTATTCAGGCTGGATACAAGCTGGCCAGGGATAAACAGAAATTGCCAAGTGTCATTCCCTAGCTATAGTTTCTCTTTTTACTCAATGTCAGGTCTTTTAAAGTCTGACAGCTTGCATAATGTTGCACAGCTTCTTACATCTTACCTGAGCCCATCCTATATAGCTGATTTTGAATAATTCTATATCCAGCATCTGATTTTGTTCTCCTTGATATTTTTCATCGGGGATCATCTTTCCCTGGGGTAGCTCTCTTGACACCAATGTAGTTTTAGATATGATTTACCCTTGTGCAAATAAGATCAACATCAAGCCTAGAGACCTTTGATTTAAAATATTGACAATATTCAAAAGATATATTCCAATCTCTATGTAAATAATATCTGTGATTAATTTAATCCATATTTAAGGGGTTTTCAAGGCTGTATAACTTACTGGATTAAATGTACATTTTGGTAATATATTATTGTGATTGTACATCCAATAAATCTAATTCAGCCCAGGGTGATTTTTTTATAACCAAGTAATAGACCACTGAAAATAGGATTTATTATAAAAATGCCAAGACACTCTTATTTATAGTAGAATAGTACAAATTGCCCCTATAATAAATACTCTTCAGTTATCAAATCATCAGTCTTTTATGGTAACACTGACAAATGATCCCATGGGAAATATGATATTACCAATGTAATGTATTAACTTTCAATTTTAAATTGGTTATTGGATCTGGAACAACTGGACATTATATGATATAGTTTAAGTAGGACTTGTGACCTAAATCTGCATAACCGTACAGCAAAATGTGACTACACATAGTGCTTTAGACTGTCCACATATGCAACGTGAAAATAGTAACATTCTCAGTCCACACTTCAACACAGATCCATAGACTGCATCCACTTAGAGGAAAGTGTTACCCAGGAATGCCTAAAAGGAAAATTTAAAAATCATGTCAAAAATTTTTCGTAAGTCATTGTTATTATTGGTCCCAAGAGAAATCCAGTCAACTGTTAAGAACTGAGGAAAATAAAGAAGAATAGAATGGGATTTTTTAAAATTCAGCCTTTGAGGGTTTTTTCTTATCAGCAGGTGTTTGTTTCATGAAAAGATGCTCAGTGTTACTATACAAGAAACAATATTTAATTATGTATATTTGATCTGGAAAAAGTGCAGAACCAGAGACCACTGCAGAGATTCTACATTTGTATAAAGTAAAATAAAATAAGCAGGAAGGATTAAGAAAATGTTATAAAAGTAAGCTTTGCAATAAGTATTTATTTGGACAATGAGATTGGCAAGCCTAACAATGTAAGAAATATACGTTTAGCAACTCTTCATAGCTTAGATATGTAGCACTCAGCAGATGCATTTTTTATCCTCAGTTCTGTCCCATATTTCAGTACTAGAAATCTGAATCATTTAAACCATTAGTAGTCTCAGAAGGAGATACTATTTAATTTTATATACTTTATGCTTCAACATCACCAGTAATTAATTCAGAATTTTAAGTGCTCTTTTAATGCATCAAGTCTTGACTGGAAATAAATGAAAATGTTCTATTTGTCTTTCTGGTCAGTTGGATAATATTTATTTTGTTTAAGAAAGATTTAACATATTTTTTTCAGAAGTCATTAAAATGTGGTCATTGTTCATGCCAATGCACTGTAGAGAGTTTAAAGGAACCTAAATACTTTAGACTGTCAAATGAAAAAAAAGAAAAGGTAGTAAACACACGGGGATGTGGGGAGCACTTTTTTCATGTCTTTCTTATTTTATGTCTTTTACTGAAAAGAGGCATTTTTCTGTAATGGGGAAAACCTTAGTTTCTTCCTCTGGCCTTGCTCTTCCTCAGCACCCAGACTCACAAGTCAAATGGAGAAGCTAACTAGCTGATCAAGCTTAGGACAGCTGGCTATCACTCCCACTCACTTTATAGGATGGCAAATTCATGCTGGATCTCAGGCAGCAGTCTCTTCTCTGTCCGTCTGGCCACTCCTTATCAGTTAACATGGTCTCTTTCCTTAGGAAATTCCTGCACTTGAAGGCACAGCTTTATCCCAGGTGGACATTCCAGTGTTTTTACACTCTCCACCTGAAAAAGATTTACAGATATTTCTGCACTCCCTTCTACTCACATTTGGCCAGCAGAGTGGGTCTGTAATTTTACAAAACTTTAGACCAGGGATTAAGTATTCATTAGTAGACAGTAAAAGTAGGTGTTTATGTCCAACTATCTGTCTTTATTTTATTAGTAGAAATCATTCTTATTTATCCCAGCTACCATCTCACACATCCCTTCACTCTCCCTGTAAGAATGCTATCTCATCAGCTCATCTAAATAAAATCTACAACTACAGAATTCAGCAACTTAAAGTCCAGTTCAGTATCCCTTGTCTCGCCAAAGCTTCTGTCCAAATGAAATCTGAAATGCTTGATGGACCAGCTATGAAAATTAGTAATCTGGCAATATCCAGGGCACTAATAAAAGCCTGAAACAACCCCAAAGTCTCATTCTCTGCTGTCTGGGTAGCCGAATTCATCACCAAGACTTCATTTGAGATTGAACTTTTGATCTAGGTACAAAAATAATTCATCACTGATTGATACCTGTAGCTACTTGTGGAGATGAAATTATACCTATTATTCCAAAGCCAGAGGCGCAGTCAAGACACATTCAAAGAATTAGATGCTAAATGGATGGTGGTGATGTAAAGGCCTCAAACAGCTGCCCATGCTCAGTTCACACTTGATCCCAAACCCATTGAAGGCACTGTGAATCTTTCGTTTGACGTCAATGGGCTTCAGATGAGGTCCTGAGCAATTTTTTAAAAACCTCAGACAAATCAAAACCATTTCCTTTGGAATGAGACTGTTCACACCCCTTGGTGAAGACTATATCCTTTCCAAATACAGCTTTTATACAAAAGTCACATCAGCTGAATTTCTATTTTTACCAAAAACTTCATTTTTTAAAAAAGCAGGAAGCATGGTTTTACTTACATGTATTTCAAACTTTCAAAAATAACACCAGCTGTGCAGGCCAGACCTACAAACAAAAATGCAGAACATTTGAGAAAGCTATGGCCATTAAACCCCCCTTTTTTAAAAATGGAAACTCCTTGCAGATTTAACCAGAACAGTCACCACATTTCATGAGCTGAGAGGCTCTTCCTATACACTACAGCCCATAAACTCCAGTATACCATTTAGTCTTTTAAAATGTATGACACTATAGTAAATGTTAGAACTTGCATAACAGAAGTAATATAACATTAACTCTTATGTAGAACACTTCACTAAATACTATATAAATTGTTTTATAAATGTTTCCAAAATGCAAAATAAATTATAAGGTACAGTAGACCCGGGGAGACCCAGGGCATCATTTCTAACAGTTTTTTGAAAGTGATGGGGAGATTCTTGGATAATTTGGTCCATGGAAAGCAATCCTTGTGATGAGCAAGAGAAGGTATAGATGCTCCTCCTTTATTGAAGACTATAATAGTAGTGAATTTCTGTTTACTGCACAGTATATTGATTGGAATCCATTTCCATGTGTAAGCCACTCTCCCATAAAGGTTTTCACAAGGACATCACTGACCACGGGGCTGTGAAAGTTACCTAGGAGACATTCTGTCCCTTGTTAAATGCCATAGATTTCAATATTGTTTCATAAACACAGCAACTACCAAACTTAACTTTTAAGACTTTCTTGTGCCATTGTTTATCATCATTTCGAGGTATACGAAGTCTTTGTTTCTTGAGCTGAAATAACTGTTTGTGGTGATGGAGAAACTATGTCAGATTAGCAGAGTTACTACGGGAAAAAAACTAGATTAGATGAGCTGTGTTTTCTTTTTCTCAAGTTGTGTTTTCTTTTTTTTGTTTGTTTTGATCAAGCATAGGCATGACAATCCTACCTGAGTGACATCCATCTCCTGTTTAATGTGTGACTGCAATTTTGGGAACTCTGGGAAACAACGTTCTCTAGAAGTTGCTTCCTGAAGAATCTCCTAGGGACACTTCTTGACAAGTTCACCACTATGTTTCTGTTGCATTGGGCCTCCATCCTTTACAAGAACATCTATGTAAAACAGATGGATAAGGTGATCTTCATTTGCAATCTCTCCCCATCTTTTTCAGGGTATTCTGAAAAGATGTACTTCTGAGGGGTCCCAGATCTGTGATTTTGGTGCAGGAGAAAAAGGACATTTTCCGCAGAGGAAGAATGTAGACCTTGTGGGATACCTTATGATGGATAGAGTCCTTAGTAGAAGGTGAGACAAAGCCAGAAGAACAGTCCAAGCTATATAGTAGACAATCTTGAAATGAGATAAATCTGAAGAACTCAATATAGAAAAACAATCTAAAAAATCTTTCCCAGAATGAAGGCAGCACCTAAGAAGGCTGACTTAAACTATTGTAGACCACTGCTTCTGAATTGCATCACTTTCTTCTCCCGTGCTAATGAAAGCCTTGCTCTGAGGAAAATTCATTATCCAAAAAAGGTTTTCCTAACACCTTAAAGAAATCTGGTAGAGGGGACAGAGATTACTAGTTTGCTATAGTATGTAAAAATGCCTCCAAAATACGTGCTGTGCCTCAGATCAAAAACAAGCAGACCAGGAAGTGTAAAATAAGCTTTGAAGGCAGTGCAGGGGGTCACAAGTCTTTTTCATGTGAGGGTCTTAGTAGCCTCAGCTGATGACAATTTAAAGAGACAAATTATTATACTAGAGGCAGAAAAAATAATGTGGTATTATTCCTCGAGGTATCAATATCTCATCAGATGTGGGTTTTTTAGTTAAGCAACAACAAAAAAAAGGAGTTGGGGGGAAGCAAAAAAGCAGCCAAAAACTACCAAACCAAAAACACTGTGGTTCCTCTGATTATGAATTTAATCAACCAGTTACCTGGCTTTATTATAGTTTTTTAATCCCTTGAAAAAAAAAAATGACTTGCTTATCTGGCTAACTGGGACTCTGCTTGTATCATGGCTATTCAGGAATCCTAAAGAAAAGGGTTATAAATACATACAGAAAGAGATGGAATGAATAGACAGTCATCCTGCGGGTTTAAGAAGTGCCCAGCAGATGCCAGATTCCCAGTTCTAACTCATTTCTTTAACAGCACTGGTGAACATCAAAGAGTACAGCACAGAGCATGCTGAGTCCCAATTACACACCTCAAAACTAAATGTTAGTTCAATGGAAAGACTTTGGAAAGTCTAAATTAAATAAAGTATAAGATACTCAAATGTCCCCTGAAAAATGTAAACCCTTTACTGGTAACAATTGCTTCCTTGAAATACACAATTATTAACATACAAAACTACATTGTTTGGTGAAAAATTGTGTTAGAAACATGTTAAGAGTACATATGGATTATTACTACTATTTGAAAGAGATCAGGAAGTGTCAAATAATTAATCTCAGTAAATTTCTATTGTTTTTTAACAAGCTATCTTTACACACAGGAAATCTTTTCTGAACATAGCTCATGTTTCAAAGGAGAAATAGAGTTAGTACAAATAATTGGTGCACATTGAAGATGTGGAAACATGAGGTGTTTTTTTTTAAAGGCTTTAAAAGTTGTGTAAACTCTATGTGGCTAAATAAAAGTTCAAAGACTGTATCTTTCACATCATTTAGCAAAAAACCATTGCAACAACTATCTTTGATTGTTGGGTTGTTTTTTTCTTCCATCCCACAATAATGAACAGATTTTTCTCTAACACCTTAATCCAGTGCAAGGAAATGAAACTAACAATGTGGCCATAAAATTAATTCAAGTAAGTAATGGATAAGGAAAGAAGTATAATGAGTGGCCTGGCCTTTAATTTCAATAACCATTGGGACAACTTCCCTACCCTTCATGACAGTGCACGCATGCATATTGCCTTCCTGCAAGTATATCCAGTATCCAGTGAACTGGCTATGGCATGTAATGAAGGTATTGAAGTAACTTTTACAGTCATAAACACACACAATGTTACCTACATGTAATTATTTTCAGAGAAAAATTGATATACTACAGTAGATATGCCAACAGACTACCTTTGCTAATATATATAAATTATATAGAAATATGTGTGTGTGTGTGTGCATATGCTTTATTAAGCCTTTGCATTAAGCTGCCAACAAGACTTTGTACCCTTAACTCCATAGGGTATTGATGTTTAGCTCACATTTTACCTAATCCTCCCTCTGAGATTGCAAGCAGTTCTGTTTATCTACTAAGAAAATAACTAGAATAGGCTTTTCCCAAGGAAATGAACACAAACCAGGACTGACAAATTGTGTTCAGCTTCTTCAATTATTATTTGGATTCTAGACTGGATGCATTGCAGCGATGATGTAAGAGATGTGTCAATACTGAAACACATAGCAGATCATTCAGGCTGAATATCTTCTTGATAGCATAAAGTCTAATTTTGCAAAACTAAATAGCACAAAGAATGCTTAATTTTATCATGCAATAAGAATAATCATTATGCATGTTTTGATTTCTTTAAATGTGTCAGAATTAATTTTTAATGTGCTCTTCAGTGTTCCAGAATTCCAGTCTTCTCACTGTTTTTCTGTTATATTTTTCTTGATTTTGTTTTCCATAGCATTTCTTAATGAATTTATCTCTTTCAACCCATAACCATAATATTTTTCCTCATTGTAATGGATTTCTCTGATTTTTTCCCATTTCATTTCATTGTTACAGTTCACCATAATACTATAATTTACTTTTTAAAAGAATGGGAGATTGCACAAGTGATGGGGGAGAATTCACTTTCGATTCATATTAAAAACAACTAAGCTTAACTGCAAATGCAAGCATCTACAATCTTTCAACCATGCATTAAGACTTTTTTAAAATAAGCATCTACGAATAATACCCTTTAATGAGAACATTTGTATTATGTTAACACTCCTTTGTGTTGTGAAAGATAGCAGAAAGTTGTCTGGCTTGCCCATGTTGGCAGGCCCCAGGTGCCAGACCTGAGCTTGGGTGCTGATTGTACCCAGTGCCAAAAGACACAGGAGGAGCCAGCAGCAGGGCAAGTGCCCAGTAATACCTGTTAGTCCCACTAAAGCAAACATTTAGATGTCAAAGAAAAAAACATTTAGATACGAAAATTATTTGGATATTTCTGCTTGATTAAGCAGGCGTTATACCTGTTGAGGTCTCCTATACATGTCATTCTCAGGTGTGGTTGATCAAATAGGGGCAGAAGCAGGTTTGGATACAGGATTAGGCAAACCTACAAACCACTACATTAAGACAGATAGCAGCTGCAAAAGTAGTGAAGCTAAAACAGCGAAATCACACAGCGGGGAGGCAATGCACAGTAAAATGTGAGGAGCTCTGAAGTAAGTGTACTTCTCTTCACCCTTCTTTTTTTTTTTTTTTCATGCTTTTGATCATTTTTAAAATAGTTGAGAACTGTCAGTTAATTCTCAATCCAGACAAATGACAGCAGTTCCTACGTGTCTTAGAACATATAGCATGATAACGGTTGCTGTAGGTACAGACCTCTCTGGGAGAGGTTTATTTCTTCAGAATAAAACATTTTAATTTTACTTTTAAACATTTTTATTACTTGTTTTATCAGGTGCACAAAAATCAAAATTTCTTCTTCATTGATACCTGAACAAGATGTACATCTTTATTTTTTTATTGCCATTTCAGTTTTTCTATAACACAGAATTATCTGCCCTGTGATGCCATAATGTCTCTTGCTATTTTACAGTAAATCACCAGTTTCAGGACAGTCAGAATGTCAGGAAAACGTACTATCGAAGTTGCTCCAAAGATAGGATTTTTCAGCTCGAACCTAATGGCCTTATGCCTAGACAATATCAGCTTTTTTTTTTTTTTGCTATTAGCAATTTTAAGAAATTTTCTCCTACAACAGTGTTACTAGACTGGTATAGAGTACTTTTAGATTTCAGGTTACTTGGTTCAATCTGCAGTACATGTAACTTCTCACAAACTACAGTGCATTCAGCCTGCTAAAAACACTCATTTAATCCAGGTTTATAGATCACTGCCGTTAAAATGATGATTTTCAAAATATCTTTTTAAAGCCCTCCTATTTCTTACAACTGTTTTACCTTTCCTTGCACCAAGAATGCCAAGACAATTGATTCAGGGAACATACACAATATTTCTGCATTGTAATCCTGCATCAATTCCCCTAAATTTTCTGCATGCATGGAGAGCTCTACTTTAGTTTCTGACAGCCCAAACAAAGAATCCACATCAGTACTTCCATATTTCTGCCCAGGATTTCCCAGACAAAAATATGTGTTCACATTCCCTTAAAATATTTGAGGTATGCACAGTAAATCCATTACTTTCATAACATGTCAGACATCCTTGTGAATGTGCAGAAGAACTGGACACCACATGCTAAGTAGCTGTTATGTCTCCTGGATAGTACGGACACATTGTGAGTGTCAGAATGTCCTGGCAGCACAGTCCAGTCCTTCCCGAGTCATCAGATTTAAGATGGCACCACTGTGGCACAGGACAGTGAGCCTGCTCTTCCCAGCATACTTGCAGAGGCTGCCATACACATGGAATAGAGGGTGTGTCCTCACCACCACCATGTACTGCATTTTGGAACTGAAGAGTGGCAACTGGAAAACCTTGGGCAGCTGGAAAACCCCTGTGAATGCAAGATCTCACATATGAAACCTTCCAGCAATTCCCATAAAAATGATGGAGCTGTACTGGTCAGGGCAAGTTTAGGATCTGACTCTGCCACTTTTTTGAGAGAGAGAAGACTTTGGTCTTTGGAATTGGGTGTTACCATAGATCAACAAACAGACCCAACAAAAAGCAGAGCATGTATTACTGTAAGGATAATAACAAGCACATCAAGAAACCCGAGAACTATTTAAGCCAATAGAAACAAGCAAAGTCAAAGTATCTACATCTATACACAATCAGTCTGGTGAAAGATAATATTTACAACAGATGTTCAGTTTCTCATCAGTTCTCTGTTCCTCCAAATTACAGGAGACAAACTCTGCTTTGGCAGTGTTACTGTACTTGTTTAATTCAAGGTATTTGGAAAGCGTGTATGCACTTTTAAAAGCAGCTATTCATGTTGTGGGGAAAAAAATTAAAAAAGAAAAAGAAAAAAAAAAAAAAGAAAAGAGAAAGAAAAATGTAGGTAAGATGGAGGTGCCAGAATTGACTCTGTTTATTCATTTCTACATGTGAATGTTGCCAGTGCACTTCTTCAACCTGAACGCACTGACATGTACAGACAATCAAGCACATTGAGCCCAGCAGCAGGGGACAGGGAAAGCAGCTGAGCCAGGGAGGAGACAAATTCAGAGCAGATCTCAGGGTGGCAAGGGAAAGTATACCTGGAATAGGGATTTTACATCCTAAGAAGGATATTTTGCTCTTTCAGGAGACTTCTATGATCTTGAAAATGGGATGCTAGGCATACCAGGTTTAATTCCACTGTTTCAGCCCTGGAAAATAATGTACAACGCAAATTTAAAAAAACCCAAACACCTGTGTCCCTTGGTCTTATTGAATAGCTATGATAAAAGTGCATGAAGAACATAACATACCTTCCTTGTATTAATATACAGTAGAAAGCAATAGATCTAGTGCTCAGGACACAAATGGAGCTTTAGATTAGCTGTCAACAATGTCATATCCATGTTAATAATGCCCTATTCATGCCTGGGGCTGACAGTCTTTCTTATTTTTATTCACAAATTCCATTTAATAACAGCAATAAGTCACTCTAGACAGTGCATTTCTAAGGGATTTCTGCACTTCTCAGGTGGTTAAAGTCACTTGACCTTCGGCCTCATGCCTTAAAAACTCCCTGAGAGATGTGCTAAATTGCCCAGAAATACATTGCCTGTCATGTCTTGTTGGTTAATTAAGGGCCAGCCTAGATGGCCTATAAGGACTGCCCTTAAGTAATTACTAATTGATCTCCTACTCAAGAAAAATGAATAAATTCCACAGCAGCCACACTGTCACATGGCATTTACTCAAATTCATATTCCTCCAACAGAGAATGAAAACCACACAGCTAATGGGTGGATTGAGGGTAGAAACATCTTCAGAGCAGCAGAGCCTCAGTCCCAGAGTCTGTCATGTCATATTGGTTGTAGCCACTGCTCTCAGCTTTCACTTGCATTGAAATATCTAGTATTTTCCATCTAGATTTAACTACTTTGAAAGGTATTTAAATTTTGTTACAAATACCCAGGCAAGGAAGCTCAGCAAGAGTGTCACCTGATGAAAGCTACGTAGTTATAGCCGACTAAAACAGCAAGAGGAAACACATTTCAAAGCTCTTTTCTGAAGAAAGGAGGTGGGATTTAGGGTGGCACAGGAGAGATTCCTGTAGCTTTTTTATACCCAAGTTGTATATCAGAATTCATGAAAGTAACTTCTTGACCTTTTTGCACTTTCTGTCTTAAGCTCCAAAGAGTCCAAAAAGCTGCTGTTATCTTCTGTTTTTATAAGATTATGAGAAAGTTTTGTGTTGCATCAGAAATCTTGACAATATATATTGGAAGATATTTTTAGGTATGAGCAATATGAATACGATGCTCTTAAGAAATGTATGGATAACAACATATATTAACCTCCTATTAGCCCTAGTAAGAGTACATTTATATATTTTCCTATCCATCAGTTTTCACAAACTGACTTCTCACACCTACACTAGTGGTTTACATGTATTAAAACTACTCAAAGTCAAAGGGACCCACCTCTGAAACATTTCACTTGTACTCACTGTATGAAACTGGGACTTACTGAAGTCAAAGATAACATTTCTGTTGACTTCAGTATGAGGCCAAGGTTTTAGCTCTGTAGGCACGAAGAGTATAAAACTACACAAAATTTGGAAGCCACTCTGATACATGGTAACACATGGTGCAGGAGGATAAGGTCATTTTTTTAGTGCCTTGTATGAAAAGCAGCAGTGGTTCCATGCTTCAACCGATGCTTTGTGCAGGGCTCTTCCCACTCCTCCGAAACCACATTAGGGGAAGAGCAGCATTTACACCGATTACATAGAAACAGGGAATCTGAAATCTGGAAACACACTCTGATCACTGGAGGTGTATTAACAGTAGCATAATGCCAGGAATCACATCAAGATACCTGTCTCACATAACTGTTTAACTGTTTTATTTTCCATACCTTTTAATATATTAAATATTATGAAGTCAGTGTACGTAAAACTGTAAGTGTTGCAGCTGGCTAAGACCTGTGACATAAATATATCTACTGATCACTATGATTACGGAACTGATTGCTAGTATTTGACTTCAATGTACTGTACTGATTGTTTTAAAATATCAAGAAAATGGCAAATTAAATAAATGCACTTCCTTGCTCCCCCCACCTGAATAAAACCAATGGGCTGAAAAGCAGAGTCAAATCCAACAACTGCCCTTTGAATCAGACCCGTGATACTTTGTGTAAAAATTACATCCTGACCTATTTCTGCAGTTGATGCAATTCTGGAATAATATGTTTGATTAAGGTGGCTTCCAACAAGATGTGTAAACATATGCAATGTATGCTGATACTTTGTGATACAACGTTTTTACAGTTAGAGGCAGCAATGAAATGTATTTCTAGTGTGGGTTTTTTCCTGAACCTCAGACCTCAATTAGATGTTTATGATGTTAAATTCATCTTAACCAAACATCAATATTTAGGCATCCCTTTGCTGTAGAAGGAAAACATATTTATTTAAAGGTAAAGGAATAATAATAGTGAAAATTCTGATTCCTGGATGTGCCTAGTTTCTTACAGCTGAAAAGGCCTTTGCTGTCATCATTTTCTGCAATGATTTCTGTGTTTTTCTATAACATTTTTCCCCCTACACATGTGAGTTTTATATCCTCTTCATGTTGGTATAGCATGAAGTCTTATGTGGAATTTAGAGGATCTGAACTAAATGTAGCTAAAAGGAACTTTTGGATGAACTGCCTGGGATTTGCTCAGATCTGTTAAAGTAATGGGGGAAAGCACAAAAGGATAAAGAAAAGAAAGGCCTTAATCTTTGTTCCATGAGTGATAAAGCAGCATCACATGGGTGAAAATTGGCCTGACCTTCGCCCACATGATGCTGCTTCTGCCTCAGCTACTCTTTCTTTGCTCTGATTAACTGAAGATAGCCTCTTTCTCTGCAAGGAAAAGTCAAAGAACAAAAAGAAAAAAAATCCTGTCTTAACTATAAAAGGTTTATTTTTTTAATCACAGTTGGGCTCATACAAGCCAGTTTCTAATCTTATTTTTTTAAGCTAAAAAAGTGCCTTTTTAGGATTTCTTTGGCTCGATTTCTTTAGCCCCCCCCTCGAACCTCAGGGCCTAGATCTTAACTTGCTTCTCTTGGATGTGCTTTGTTGCTCATCCTTACTTTTACATGATAGCTGTTTGACTTAAATGGGTTGTTCGCCAAAGGATTGCCCCTTGGGGAATGGAAAAACTGGAGGGAGGGAGAGGAAAAGCAGTACTCAGCTGGTTTAAATGGCATGTACAGTATATCTATTGGCAGGGTATTGCCAATGTTCCAAGGAAATTTTCAGTGCTCAGTGCTGTCACTGAATGCCGTACACTGAGATGTGGTTTTATGTATCAGGTTATCCCTGTTCATACGGACTAAAGAACTTTACTGCAACACTGTCATCAAGCCATTCCTGTAACTAATATTTTTAACAGCATGGTATTTAAAATTTGACAATAATTCATGCTCCAGATAGTCAACATGCTTGGAGAGCTGGTAATGCCTTCAAAGGTTTCAGAGGGGGCACATTGAAATTAGTCTAATTTGTAATGTGTGCTACATAAATATTTTTGTTACACTATTGCAACACGATCAAAATGTATTTTTAATTGGATGCTAATCTACTGAAAATCACAAACTTGTGGCTATGTAGGTGTATGTATGTATGAATGTATGTGGCTGGAAAACTTGGCTGAGACCCAGTGAATTATTGGCTAAGTCCACGGGCTAGCTTCAATTTGCACTGGTCATTTTTTCCCTCAGGAGCCAAGAATGTATGATGCTGTGCAGCATAATGGAATGTCACTGTAATGTGCAATGTCTGTTATTGTATTACATATCTGAGGTAAGGGATGAGGAAAGACCTCCCCAGCTTACCTACAGCAGGCATCAGATAGCTTTTAGCTGGAAACACTCTGTATAATACTTATTATACATAATATATATATACATATATACATAATATTATGAAATGGCAAATTACTTGACAAGTTCACAATAGTTTGTAAAAATCAAACATATTCATACTAGCATGCTCTGTGTAAATCCAGTGTGACTACCACAGATTAATTAGTTTTGGAAACAACAAACATCAACTCACTCTAGAAATTTTGCAGCAGCTACAATTTATAACAACATTCTTAATACTGATTCTAATTTTGGTATGAGAATGCACTGACACTAACAACATCTCTTCCACTTTGGCAGTAGTTTCAGAAACATCAGCATGAGTCGTTTTCTGGCAGGGAGAGACACTGCCTAGCTATATGTCCTCCCAGGCACAGCTGAATCAATTGATTATTTTTAGTGATATAACTGAGGTTCACAAGACATAGTTTTTGAGTGTGTCATAACACTGGTCACATCATCTAAGAATATGTTTCCATTTTGATTTGTTTTCCCAAGTAAGTTGCACCATTGTGCCCACAAAAAGTAGCACACAAAATGTTGTCATTGTAAATATATTGAGCAACACTTAGAATGTGGACTCTGATTCAAAGCCCATGGAAGTCAGTGAAAAGACTCCTGTTGACTTCAGTGTGTTTTGGTTCCAGCACTTGATTCTTTGTTTAGATCTTCTAATAATTATTGAGTGGAAGAGGCAATACTGTGAGCTTTGGGTGCTGCAGTCCTCTTGCTAAAAATAAAATTATAAGGAAAGAGTCTAGGGGGAAAATTATAATTTGTACAACAAGTTTAAGTTACTCTGATTTTAACATATATCATCCACACGTAAACACTTATGAACATTTAGAGGGAATCATACATGCTTGCATAACACATACAAACACACACTGATACACCCCCTCCAGAGTCATATGGATTCATATACTGGCCAAAACAGGAGTGTCCAGTGATATCCATGGTGCTGCAGGGTATCTTCAACACTCACAGAGTCCTGGCAAATATGACAGAGAGTCTCTAAGAGCCATGTTTTCTTCTGAATTGGCAGTAGGAGACTGATGGCATCCCCATGCCTTGCCAGATGCCATCAGAGTCCCGGTTTGGGGCAACTGAAAGGAACTCTTTGCTTCAGTATTTAATTACCAATAATAGATTATCAAAGTTCCATATATTTGCTCTATAATCATCTTACAGAATTGTTTTTAAGCTCAGAATTTGACAAACCAACTGGTTTTAATTTTGTGGCTTGAATCATTATTTCATTAACAAGAGGACAGCATTCATGATGACATATAAAATATTGATGCAATAGGCTAAATTTAAAAAGATGGAACATACTGAAAACCACATTAAAAAAAACAAGAATGTGTTTTTTATTTAAACCACTAAAAGTACATTAAAATATTTTTTGGGCTGAATTGTCTAGTTCTTTTAGTGTTTCTCAGTGTTAAGGCGTAGCTTTCACATATCCATAAAAGCTCACATTGGGCATATATGGTGCCATCATCATCAGTAAGGAGGAAAAGTAATTTGGTAAATTCACCTGGCAGTTATCACCTATTGGCAGGACTCATCTGAAGCCTTCCTCACCATCATAAGATAATGAGGACCAGTACTATTTTTTTAGTTAATATAATCTGAGCCAGCCATCATATCTTACTGAAAATGCACGTTTCTACATATTAAATTGCTCTACATACAGCTTGTTTCATATCACTTTTTCAGTTCATGGCAGCTGCCTCAAACAAGCTTGAAAGGCTCTATTACAGTCTTTTGGGTCAAAAATGGCTTTTTTTTTTAAGTGCCAAAGTACTTAGTTACAGTGAATTGGTAACAGAATATCCACACCATAATATGCATTTTGTGCATGACAAAAGGCGAATAATTCGTAATCCCCATTTAAAATAAAAGCATAAATACCTACTGTATTCAGCAGATTTGAAATGTTCTAACAGTACATATTTAAAAGAAACTCAATGTCTTCATGTGAAAGACTTGTACTATGTTTGTGCAACTTCTGGGAAATGTATGGCTCTTTTTGAATTTATTTATCCCCCCACCTCATTATAAACCTAGAATCACTACTGAAACACAGTTTATGAAATTAATAAATGAAAATCTACATGCAAGTAACAGGAATGAAGGCAGGAGAATCTATATTAGGTCTATCCCACGTGTAATCCCCAGTATGACAAAAGTTCAGATCTGAAACATGCCTCATCCTTCTTGGGAGGCCCATTTCTGGCTCTGTCATTCACATTAGGTGTCCCTTCTCCATAGAAAAGACAAGAACAAATTAAGAAATAATGCAAGAGTCTATGAGTGTCAGAAATTAATTATTATTCTTTCATTGCCATATCTACTTGTTGCAAAGAATTCAGTCCCTCTATCCTTTTGTTTTAATAGCCCTTTCTTACCTATGATATTTGTAATTCTTTTGTAACAAAAGAAAAGCTCAGGGGGAAGCTTTGGCGGGAGAAGAGGAAACCTGTCCAATGGCACCACCAGACATGGTGAAGAAGCTAGTGACTACTGTAGTTGTACCATACGTCCGCAGTCCTCGTCTTTCATACAGTCCTTGTTTTCCAGGGATTTAATTACTCTGCATGATGTTTTACAGATTTTTGCTGGTAGCATATATGAATATCATCCTTCTATTATATTTGTTTAGCAATGCACATGCACTATACATAATACGTGGACCTGTATTAATTTGCACAGCCTGAAGATATTGTTCATTATGTTTTACGTGCCAGAATAGATAAAAAATTATTCCCAGAAGGGTGCATGTTTAAACTGGCAAAGAAAAATGATTGACATCTACCATAAGTACTTTTGTCAAAGCCTTGGCATGTTATCAGTTTGCAAAGCTATTCTAATGAACAGTGTCAATACTCACCAGATGTGCTATCAAGAATATCCATACGTGTAAAATTCTGCTGCGGTTTTAATGCCAAATGTGTAAGATACAAACAAGTTAGGCAACAAATTCTGTTAGATAAATTTGATTGGATAAAAGGTTGAGCCTAGAGGGTTAAAGAATGTAAATAATTCTAGGCAGAAGACAGCCCTGTTGGCTAATTTCAAAAAATCAAACAATAAATTGCCTTGGATAAATTTGTAACTTTAATACTGATGCAGGTAGAAGTAGAAAATGCTCAATTAAAATAAGACATTATGGCTGTATCTGAGGAATTACACATCCACACCCACACCAAATTTTTAATATTCCTGTTTGTTTATCCTTTTATTCACAAGTGCACTTTCCTAGCTCGCAAATATTATGGTTTAAATAGGATACAAGAATAAGAACCAAACCAAAGTCTGCCACGAACACATATGAGGGACAATTTAGTTCTTTCCTGGTCTTAAGACACCAAGAGCTTGTCAGATGCTGTCTCTTAGTCCTAGTTTTGAGAGAAATATCTACAGAGAGTTTTCTAAATTCCCCAGCACATGGTAGGCCTGTGCTTATGCTGGGTTCACATCTGCTCTGAGTTCTTGAAGTCTGAACAGCAGTAGAGGATAAGAGTGAAAGGGATCTTGGTCTCTCCTGTGACTTTTCCAAGTATTCCCCAGCCACCCATCAAGGCATTCAGATATTTGTTTGTGAACTTCTAAGGTTCTAACAGATAAACACCAAGTAAATAATTTTAATCAAGCAATTAATATTAAATATTTTGTTAAAGTTTAGTTCTTTTGGAGGCTGTTGGCACTGATGTTAGAGAACATCAAACTTTTGTTTGTCTTTGTTCCCGGAAGCAGGTAACACATAGTTGTGGATTCAGGTACGAGCTGTTACACAAACTGGCATTAATTCCTTCTACATTGTCCTTTGCAAAGTAAAACTAAAGAAGATCATTATTTTTGTAGTGGGGACTGTATATCTGCCATAATACTCATTAAAAAGGGGCCTTATTCCTTTACTGGACCTAGGAAAATTCCCTGCTGCCACAGAATATGGGCATGAACCTCAATGCTGTAGATGTCCAAAAGCGCTATTTGTGCATTTACTAAAAGATACACTGTCCATGATTTCAAGTGTTCCCACGTGCTCCAAGTTATATGGAACAGCTAGTATTTGGCTGGTGTCTTCACACTTGTCCCTACCATGTCAGGGAGATCTTCCCTGGTGACCTGGGAGGCTCAGTGACAGCACGTCTAACAGATTCGGAGCTTCCCACTAGTTCTCTCCCAGAGTTACTGTGCATTCATATAGACTAGTATTTTCAGAGTGTAAGTGAATAAAAAACCCTAGACTTTATTAGGATGTGTGTCAAAATTACAAACACAGAGGTTGGTATATATGTATGCTAATAATTTCTAGTTATGCATGAAGTTAATTTACAAAAGAAGATTTACATTATTTTAATGGCATTCTCTACATATAAGATTCAATTATTTCAATTTGGTTTTGATGCCTTTTTATGTTTTGCTTGTTTTGAGATATGTATTAATTTGCTTTATCAATGTAATATGAAAAATTAATGGAGCTCTTATTGAGGTTAAAAGCACCTCAGAGAAGTCATCACTTGTTATCTCTGTTTTATCACTATGATTACAATAAAGTTGTGTTGCTATCATTTGCAAAATAGTTCCTCCCTTTTCTCTGACAGGTTTCAGGTTGCTTTTCCTGCTTTAGCTCCTGGAGAGGAGCATCTGGAGCTGTCCTTTAGAGCTGCATGGAAGCACCTGCAGAGTAGCACAGAGGAATGACCTCATCCCCTGAGCGCACAGACACATACTGCGCCAGCTCCTGCAGCTCTCCTCCCCCAGCACAACTCTGCAGGGCAGCCGCTTCCCCCCTCTCCTTCCTCTGGCATGGGATACCACAAACCCTGACTGTCCTTGGCCCCATCTCTTCCTAATCGTAACTGGACTCAGATCACTTGCCTAAAACAGGAAAATAAATCTAATATTTTTTATTTTAAGAGGGCTAATCCTTCAGATTTCATTAAGGCAATTTTCCTATTGATTTCAACAGAAGCTGTATCTGAAGATGAATGAGAGGATAATACCCTTTTGAAAGTAAGTTGGCAGCAGCATCAGATCAGAGGGATAGTGAGAAGATACTGAAAGGAAAATGATGACAGGGCACATTTTGTTAAATTCTGATCCAGTGAAGAGGGTCTCACTGGTTAATGCAATTTAGCAATAATTCTTTGGAAAGGAGAAAGAACTCTTTCACAGCTGTATCAACAGTATACAATCTCTTAAAAAAAAAGCAGCTGACTTGACATGTCAAGCATCACATATTTAGCTATGAAAGCAAAGCATAAGCCATGCTGGCCAATAGTACAGATTTTGGAACAATGCCACTGAAAAGTTGGTCTGTAAACTGATGCTACCTTATTTCTTAAATTCCAGGAGAACTTGCTGAGATTTAACAGCAATGCAGAACTACCACATTCCTCATATATATTTCTTTTCTTGTTACATGAGATCCATGCAAGTGAAAAAGAGCAAATGAACATCAGGTTTACATCACCACTGATATGTGAATGATTGATCACCCATTAAATCACATACAGAGCCAGTAACAGCACACGGGGTAGTGTTAAAGTAAAATGTTTGATATTCTTTACTCTAATTAAAGACGGAAATAATATGATGCAGTCTGTATTGTAAATGTTATTGCAGTTTATAGACCTAGAGGAGAGGTGTTATACCACCTTTATAGCCTCCAGTTCCTGGAGACTGTGACTTAGAGCTGCCTCAGGGCTACCCTAAATTACACCAGTTGGTAATGACTCCCAAAGGGCTGCTATGCATCCAGTGGTTGCTGGAGTGTAAAGTGCTTTGGCTATGCCAGCAGCCCATCATTTCACAATGGAGGCTGCGAGCAGCTGGCATAGTGCTTGGAGGAAATCCCCAAGTAGTGGTTTAAGACATTTTTCTAACACTTTTTGTCATGAGAGTGATATAAAATAAAGGCCAGATTTCACAAACACACGGGAGGTTTTTAATTTTTATTTAAGCATCTGTAGTTTTGGTTTGATAAACTTGGAGATGAGGGTTTCTATAGGATTTCAGAACAGGTATCAACCTAATATTGCGTCAACTTGGCAGTATTCCAGACCTCTGTTTTGGTCCTGATTTCCTGCCCACACAGTGTAGCACCATTGGCTGTCAAAGGCATATTCCTGATTTATGTCTATGTCAGCAAAAGGAGAACCGGATTCCCCCATCTACATGCAGATTTTTCAGTTCAGGCTTATATACCAGTCTTCGCTGGAGCTGCCAAACACACCAGTTGAGTTTGCATGTATAGATCCTTAGAGTACATATCTATGTAGCTTGTTCAAAAGCTCAGCCAATTCAGGGAGAGTGAGTGATATCTGCATTGTTTTTTTCTGTACAGTTTGTGGCCCTAGTGGGTACAGTGGGTAGGCCAACCATTCTTACACAAATATCTCAAAAGGCCAGCTGCAAAATTATTATGTAATATTGGCATTTGGGGGGGATTTAACGTTGATCTATCTTTAGGATGTTATTAAGTGAACATCCTGAAGACAGGATGGCAGCAGATACTCATGACTCTCAAACTAATGCAGTCCAAAACTCGACTGACAACAGTGTTTTCAAACCTCGGAGGCAAAAAGCCACCACTTAGGATCTTACTAACTGTCTTATGAAATATAGGGAAAAATAATTTATAGATGTATACGCAGTGCAAAAAAGTAGAAACTCTATGGGAAGCTACCTAGGGAGAGATAGTTATCAGTTCTGTGCTAAAGATATCTTTAAAAAAAGCCCAAATAACATCAAAGAGAAAGATGTTCTTGCGGATAGGTGAAATGTTCCTGGATGGGAACTCATAAAGGCCGAGCTTTCAATTTAATTGGAGATGGGTGAGTGTACGTGCAAGGATGGTACTGTAACTTTCCTAAAAGTAAGAAAAACACATCATTCTATTCTTTTCCACCAATTCTCTCCTTTGAGCTAGTGCTGGCTAGCGGGTCTGCATAGGGTGGCAAAGGATCAAAAAGAAGATGGATGAAAGAAGCTAACACTGTGTTTTGTCTGTTCCCTACCTGTATGTCCTCTGTGCAAGGAGACGTGAGATGGTCCAACACTTCTGTTCTCTTCCTGCAAGGTTCAGAAAGTTGTGAGAAAACTTTAGTGCCCTGTACATATTCACAAATTGACATAAGATGAATTCACAAAAGAAATCAAGAAAAGTGGATCAGAAAATTGTAAAATTAATAATAATAAAATGGTCAGGAAGGGAGATCATCCAGACCATCATTTTGCCTGAAGACTGATTTCAGCTAAGTAAATTCTCCTAGTCTCCTGTCACTCTTACTTTTTTTTAATTATTAAACTATTTTTAGTATTGGTAGGACCTGTTACTATCCTCTAAGCAAGCTATTTCAGTGCTTAGCTACTATTTCTGCAACTTGGAATGATATCATCATGATAAAATTAACATAAGCCAAATACTGGAGGTCCATCACAGTCTTAATAGGCTTCATTCTTTCACTAGAGCCTGTTTGGAGTTTGAAAAGAAGTCTAACTACACTAAAGTGGCTTGTACCTTACATATCAAAGGATTTTGGCAAAAATTTATGTTCATTTTAACAGGCAAATTTGGCACAAATCCTTGGAAGGCCAATATTTTACTTCACATTTCCATCAGAGATGGCATACAGTACCTGAGGACAGGAAACTCTTTTGTTATGATGTTAAACCTACAGATTTTTATCTCTTGTGTACTTTCAAAATTTCTTATTGAAGGCAGAAAGGTAGAGGTGAAAAAAAACGTAATTAAAGAGAGCTAAGGCAGGGATAATAATGAACAAATACCTTTATTTTTCCCATAATTCTTGAAGGAGGCTAAGGTAGAGATGCAGAAAGTCAGTTACAGTGATGCACTTCACTTATCATGGGTTCATGCAGTGCAAAGAGCTTAATGCTTGCAGCTGAGCTGGGTCTAATGGGCATCAGTTGTTATCAGTGGAAATGGAGTCTCTTAGAGGCAGCCTGGCTACCATACCCATCTGTGATGGCTAGTGGGAATTTCAACATGCTCGTGACTCATTTTGCTTAATTTTCATCCAGTAAAAGCCCTCATCTGACTGAAAAAGAAAGCTCTGAATTTTGCAGTGTGAGCCCATTGGTAAGGTTTTAGTGAGAAGCTGAAGGGGGAATAGAGGGAGTCTCCAAGCATAAAGCTGGGGCTGGGGAGTGAAGGGAGCTGCTGAAAGACCTATGCACCTGACCAGCACCCACAGTTTTATAAGCTTTTTATATATGCTTTTGTACATATATGAATGCTTATATATGTATAGCCCTTTCTGCATGCTTTTTATTTGTCTCCCAGATAAACAGAAACCAGTGTAAATCTTCTAACAGGCTGGCACAGACCTTTGCATGCTGCCTTACACCACCCAGACTGAACACCCTTTCCCACTCTACCTGTCCCACAGCAGTCCTACAGGTACTGCGAAGCCCCTACGGTCAAATCCACATAAGAATAAACCCACCAGTCCACCATCAACCACTTTATCTCTTGCCAGTTTTGCAGCCTGATTGGTAGTTAATATTCCCCAGCAACTTCATGGCATGTTTAGGACATCAAGCATAGGCAAGATCTTGTTCTCCCCAGAATTAGGGGGTTCTGGACCTCTGTCTTGTCTGAGAAGGCTTTATAGTATGGAAGAATGTTTCCTGTATTTTCTTTCCCTACTACACATATACATAAAAAACAAAGTATAAACTTATCTCTGTGGAGGCAAGGAGTTTTAAGAATTTATCTGTTGAAACAAGCATTCAGCTTAGAAGAAGCGCTCTGAAAACTACCATAAATCATCATAAACTTGCAGTTTCATAAGGAAAATAATATACACCTGATCTAAATTGATCCAGTTTAATAAGAATCTCATTTATTATTTATATGCCTTATAAAGCTTCTGGCACATGAGGAAGTTATGAGTAACTAAGGAAGTTCACACAGTAAAAACTTATTACCTGTTATTGCTGTTTCTTGATTATTTTGATGGTGACATGCTGGGAACATTTACACAAAAAATCAGACTCTCCAACACTATAATGTGAATTTAGCAAAAATGTTGTTGGCTTCATTTCCATTGTAAAGCAAAATACTGCTCTGCAAGTTCTAAGTGTGGATAGTTGGATGGAATTATGTCACAAATACCAAGTGTTATTCCTCCATAGACTTGGACCAGAGGCAAAGTGGTCTACTAACTGTTTTTTTAAATCCTGACACGGCTTTGATCAAACATGAAAAGAAATACTGTCTTGTTCTGACCATTTAGAACCAAAGTATTGTTTACATTTTTCTTTTTTATTAAATGTTAGGTTTCTTATCAAACAAGATCAGCTTCAATGTTAGGTCATCATTTAACATTCCACATTCCAATTACATGGATATCTTTGCATAAAGGCAGACTATTTTGCAGTGAAGTTCAGTTCTATGAGAGTGGATGCTAGAGGTTGAAGTTCTACCCACAAAACTCAGAAGAATAGTAATTTTCACACACACAGACACACACAGAATATTATGAGTTGGAAGGGACCCACAAGGATCATCTAGTCCAACTCACCACCTAACACCCGTACAGAGTCCGAGAGCACATCCCAGAGCGTAACACCACCTAGATCCCTCACAGTCTAACAGGCCACTCCGAGCCGGAAGGGGTCCAGGGTCATCCAGCCCTACATCCCCCAGCTAGACCATGTCACTAAGCTCCTCGTCCAGTCTTCTCTTAAACACCTCCAGGGATGGCGACTCCACCACCTCCCTGGGCAGCCCATTCCAATATGCAATTACTCTCTCTGTGAAAATGTTTTAATGACATGCAATCAGATAGAATACCTACACTAGGCTGAATCCTGTCATATGTGACTGGAACCAAAGGAGCAAGATCCAGAAGGCAAATCTGGAATCTGGGAATTAGAGAGGACCCTTTTCCAAAAGCACAAGTACACAGATTTTAATTGAATTGGTTGTTTCTTCCAGGAAAGAAGATCTGTGTTTGGGATTGCTCCTTCTGGGGGTAGAAGGGTGGCAGGGCACACACACAACACAATGTTTTGGGGATATTGTGGGAAAACTGTTTGCCAGTCCAAGCACAGGAAAGATGCTGTTTATTTTCCCAAGTGTCCTGCAAAAGCCTACTTGAAAAGTGCAGTGATTTTTGACAAATTCTCCAAATCTTTGAGGTGGCTCTGATGCTATCAGAGCATTTTTCTCTCACCTCACACAAAGCTTTACAACTCCTCCTATTTTCACAATCCCAACAACAAAAAGTCATCAGATATTCTTTTTCTATTTTAAATGGCTATTGTTCCACTGTATTTAATCATTAAGGAACCAGAAGGGACACATTTCATTGAAAAATGTTCATTTGACCCTTTATAAACAGCAACTTGAAGCATTTTAACAGGCTCTTCAAACTGTTTGGGCAGAAATAAAGCAGCATCTGGTTTGAAGCATGCTTTCATATAGTATTGTTTATGTTGATAGCTTAAGTTCTTTGCTGTGCATTGTTATTTATGACAATTGAATGTAGAACATCTTTGATTCGACAAAGCGCTTTCGTTCTACAGCATGGGAATAAAGCAATCAAAGCTGAGGTGACTTGACTGATTTCATTTAGAGGGTGGATTCCAGCAGGCCTATTAGTGTTAAGAAGGGAGGGGGAAGGAAAGGATAGAGCAGGTAACTAGGGGCTACAAATTAAAAAGGGTGAGACATCTGGGAAAGAATTCTGCTGACATTATGGACTATATGAGAAATTTCCACAAGTCACTAAAGGCATGGGAAGAAGTTGCAGGAATCTGTCAAAACAAAAAGCCAAGAATTCTATGTAGATTTTTTGGGGTTTTTTTGTTGTGTTTTTTTTTTACAGGGAAACTTTTTTCAATCGTCTTGACAATAAAATCCACAAAAATACACATACCTTAAAAATATTTCATTGTTTCCTATATTATTTCAGAGTTAAAAAGCAAACTAAATTATGCATATTATAAATGTAAAATGAGTCAAATACAAATTTAACAGTGAAAAATAACTAAAAATAATATGGGGTTATGCCAGTAGTAGCAGAACTGTCTAAGTTCTTAAAAAGGCTTTTCAGAACACTGTTTTCACCAGACATTACCTATATTATATATATATGTATATAAATTTTAAGATGTATAATTATCTAAAATGCATAAAATATTAAATATATAAATAAATTTATTCATCAAACCCTTAATTCTGATACTATGGTAAATATAAAAAAATAACTGTGAACTGCTGAACTGCAAAGTTTATGATTTTTAAAACAAGTTACAAGTATGTATTTTCTTAGACGCTAATGCAGGAGAAGTACTCAGGTGCTAAGAAAATCTGTTTTCTAAATATTTTAGAGGGACTTTGCAGGACAGAAACAAGTTTAGTAACTCTAATAAGCATTACACATTTCCAAAGCACCTGAGGAAGACATTTATGTTTCTGACTTTTCTGTTTAATTTATTCCAACCTATGTTTTTTATGTTCTGCATAAGGTGCTGATTTTAAAGCCAGAGAAGCTTGCTTAATTTGATTTCAGAGCTATTTCCCATAGATCATGCACAAGGACTGAGCTCCTATAACAACAAGCAGAAGCCTGACTCGCCCTAGTGCTTGCTCCCAGGCTATGTTATTCTCTTAAATACTCTTCTTAGACTTTATGTTTTCTGCCCTGTTCAGCAATTCAGTAGCAGCAATATTCCAGTCAAAGGAGTATAATGCAATTAACTATTTTTTCCAGTTGTAATGGTAGCATCTTCAACTTGTATTTTGACAGAGCATTTTAGTCAGGATGAATGTCTCTATGCCTCCTTTGCCTGTTCTCCCCTCAAGACTTTGGCTCTCTGCTATTTAGTTCCTCTCAGGCTGTTTTCCTTTCATTTGCCTTATTAGTAGGTAGGTCAGTAGCTGATGCCACCTACTGTGGGCATCTAAAGGCTTTTCTTTTGTTTCCTTTTTTCCTAAAGCTGCCACTTTCTTTAGTAGTGATTCACAAAAGACATTAAAAAATAATTTAAATCTCTTATTAGGAAAAACAGACTTCACCTTCCTTTACAGCTATGTATACACCTTTCTTTCTAAATATATATAGTCCCAGTGACTCATCCAAATATCTTAAGCTGAGAATGGTAACTAAAAATCCAAATGGGCAACAGATATATGACTTATTAATTAACATATTTCCATTTTCAGAACTCTCTTCTATAATGATCTTGTGATTTTTTTTTCCTTTCCTCTACTCAGAAACCCCTGAAAACTCAGGAGGGTCAGACCTTGGCTGTGTGGTTAAGACAGAGGGAAAAATTGGCATCT
>WEKX01016310.1:83228-119816 GCA_013390025.1 Pitta sordida | reverse complement strand
GGGGGGGGGGGGGGGGGGGAAAGAGGATTAGGATTAAACGTTCTCAAATGCTGGAATGATCAGGCAGGTCCTGCATGTGTCTTTTTACTTTGCAGACTAAAGTAACTAAGCATTTTCTGGTACTCTGCCATTCTTGTCTTTAATGGTCTTCTGTCATTATATCCTTCCCTTTCAGTCAATCATTGGCTTTGAGAGTGGTCCCACTAATGCTCTTTTTCTATATTACGTCCTTTTCCCTATCGGCTACTATCTTATAACATCCTCTGAGTTCAAATTTGAACCTTTCTCGCCCAGCTGGCTTTCTTCTACTCTTGGGTACACTATGCAGATATTAGTCCTGTACAGGACTTTGGTTATGCTGCTTACCTTTTGAATTAACTGCCCTGTGTCTATCCTCTTCTGTGCAATATTCTTTAGACACGCAGTATGTTTATTTGCTTCTGTTGTAGCCCTTGTTTTGTCTATTTTTATAACTACAGAATATATCAAATAAGATGTTGCAGACTTAAGAAAGTATTTTGGGACCTATATCACACATTCATTTTCTCTCATACTTAAAAGGAGATTGTTGGCTCCAAAGAGTTAGTACATAGTACTAATCTATGAAGTTCTTAGACATATTTCTGAGTTTAAATCACTGATGCAAAATCTAAGGTTAGAGGTCTCTAGATGAATGTCAATTTGTTGGTGCGAATAGCTCCATGAATTAAATTTGCTGATGCTGGAATGACGAGGAGTTCCAGACCTAATTCATTAGGTTGAATCTGTAGAATGATTGTGGCCATTTCAAGTCTATACAATCATGTACTCCTCAGTTTGCTGGTTTTCCTGCACTACAAGCTCTGGAAAACAGCTGCACCATTCAGTATAGATGCTCAGTGGTGTGTGGCCTCTGGAAGGCTTTCACATTCATAACCACCTGCTCTGTATGTCAAGCATACCTAGCCAAGCAGTTACTTTGCTGCACGACCAAATTACTGGCAGGAAGCAATTGTTCATACAGCAAACCCAGGTCTTCAGCACAAAATAGTGCTAAGATAAAAGTAAGAAGCATGCATACTCAAAGCTGTACCAGTAGACAAAAACTACATCATGTTCACAGAAATTGGAAAGGAGTAATGAATACCCCTGTGATACAACACAATCAACTCCTGTAATAGCTTGTTTGCAAGGCACCATTCACCCTGCTGCAGTCTCTCCTTCCCCTTCCAAAACTGAAGCTGCATTCAAAATAAACAGCTGCACAACCACCACAGTTGCTAGTATATCTGTGTAAACAAAATTGCCCTGCCTGCAGAGTGTTTTGGCTGATATATTTTCACAAACATACAAAATGCACTTGGTTATGTGTGTCTGAACATAAATATAGGCAACCAACTCAGATACAATATAGCAAAACTACATCTCTAGTCCTGCTTGTGTTCTTTTCTCTATAAACATCAGCAGTTCTAGGATCTCTCCATTTTATGCCTCTCATATTATGCAACTTAAGCTTTTTATTCCTCTGCATAATCTCTTCTTGTAGCATATACAACGTTCTTGTCTTTTTGAACACTTCAGGAGGCGCCTTTTTCTCTAAGCAGTATATCATCTCCCAGTTACTCAGTAACATAAAAATTCACACTTCTCTGTTTCTTCCTTATTTATCACTTTAATGTTTCTATTTGAAATGAAATCAAGGATAAAAATACTCCAAAGAGTGAATTAACTTGGACATGTAGATGTTGTCTCATGATACTTTCACTGTGGGAACTGTATTTGTAGAACTTTTTTCCTTTTACTCGACTTCATACAAATTTTGCTAAATATAAAATTCTCTAAAATTGTTACATTTCATTTACTAATGAACAGAACAGTCATACTTTAAAAAGCATTTATTCAATAAACTTCTGTCTTCAACTGATTCTGAATTTTCCATGAGACACTTCTTTTTCCTTTTGGAAACCTTTTCTTGTGGCTTCCTGGAAAGAACTTAAGTATCTAAATCATTGCTGTTTGTTGGAAGTGAGGATCTAAAATTCCCCTGTAGCGAGCTTTACTTGAACATTCTGAGCACCACCCATCACCTTATCTTTTCAGTGTTGTATTCATGTAAACAAGAGGCTAACAGTGCTTGCTGTGAAGATAGAGCAGGGATTGAACTCAAATGCAGAGAATAGAAAAACTGCATCTGATTCATTGTAAAAAGTTCATGAAAAAGAGCTTCAATTGGCAATACAGAGTTCTGTTCTGGCTTATTAACAGAAACACTAAAGGCTACTATCCTGTTTCTACCGGTACAGGAATAATTTGGACAGTAGGTGTTTGCATTTCTTGGTTTTGGAATCTTGACTGCTGCTGTTGCCAGATCCTGCCTTCTTGCATTGCCTTTGATGCTGGAAGAAATAACAGTCACAGCATGACTGATTTTACTGTCTTAAAAACATAAGGGGAAAAAAATCACTTAAAATTACTTTTGGATTTTCATTAATAAGCTTAATAATCTCCTAAGAAGTCTTTGGCAAAGCAGCCAATAAGAATGAAGGGATTACAAATTTTAGATTTTAATGAGAATTGGTTGCTTGTTATTTCTCGTTCTGCCACAACCCATCATCAGAAGAATGTGTATTAAGATTTCAGTGCCTAGAATCACAGAATCAAAGTATCGTATTTGCATTACTCATGTAGGCTTTGAATTGGACTAGTCAGATGAATGGTTTTAAATGTGCACATTTAATTTTGTTGGCCATTTTTCCCTTTGTTTATAGGCAGCACAGATTTTTAGGTAGGAATTCAGTGGCCAGCTGCCCAAATTAAAGAATAGTGAAAAGATCAAAGTAGTGCATATTGCTACTGTGGTAGTTATTAGCATTTGTGATACCTTATTCTCATGACAGAACAGAAGTGGCATAACATCAATCTTGTTTTGTTACAAAAAAATAATAAAAAGGGGAATTGGTACAAGTACAGCTGTTTTCATTATAATCTCAAGAAAGTAATGTCAGAGTCCTCTTCAGGGGCTGTAATGAAAGGATCTTTGAAGAGCTGGGGTATTCTTCTGTTAGTCACAAAGGTACTGTACGCAGTAATTCCTTTTCTTAAGAAATGGCTGCTCCGTTAGACCAACAGGAACCGATCACGAGGGTCTCACTATTGCTGAGATGGGGTCATGTAGAGTGGAAATATGAGCTCTATAACCCTTGACCCCTTTCCCTCTTTATTTCGATTCCTTTAACAATGCATGGTTGGCAGACAAAAACAATGGAAAGTTCCAATCTCTTTTGTTTGGCTTGGGAAAAACTCAAGCCAGCTCAGTTTTGTTTTTACCTAAAAGTATGTCTGGGTTTCAATTAAAAGGAGCTACTTTAAGTTTGCTAGTCTGTGAAACTTTGAAAAAAGCCATTGTCACCCATCCATGATCTAAGCAACAATGAGATACAGATTCTCACAGTGTGCCACAGTAAAACTACGTCTAATTCTAACTGTAGAGGCTAAGGATGGACTGCTAGCAAGCTGGATTTTTTAAGAACTACATACCCATTCATGTCTACTTATTAAAGCATTGCCTTTAAAACAGGACATAGTATTTCAGAAAGTCAATGTCAAGGAAATACTGGCAAAAGGAAGAACCACAAGTAGCACAGTTGCCCTCAACCACCGTCCCTTATAGAAATGCCACGTTTTATTGCAGTGGGAAGCTTTATTAGCTGAAAAGTCAAAAGTAGTTGATTCAGGACTCTCAAAAAAACAGAAATTGAATTTATATTATAATTTAAGATTAATGACACCTGTTTCTAGTCTGCGCAGAGGTTTATACACAGATGCACTCATTTTGCAGGTCTAGACTCATGAAGAGACAAATATTTAACTTCATATTTTCTCTCATTTAGGGCTGAGTAAGATTTATACCTTTTACTATTATTACAGAAAAAACTTAGTGTCTCCCTGATATCATACCTAGGTACATGAAACAGTAATTCCTCTTACACACACTTCCTTGGAGTCAGCTGGTAAATAATTGCTCCCTGCTAGCTCACTGTGAATGTGCATTTGACAGAACATTGCATGATGAAACAACATTCAGCCGTCAGAAGTTTACAGTGCAAAATTTACAGTAAACATATATGTAGTTAAACCCCCTTGTTCGCGAGGACCGAGACAGACCACAGGCCTCGCGAAATGCTAAACTCGAAAAGTGCAGGTCATTAACATGCATGCAGGCCACGCCCATTGCTCCATGCCCCCGGCACTCCAGAGCCCTGCGGACAATTTTCTGCTTCTCCCCTCGGACTGTCAGCATAGGGGAGCAAAGGGAACCGTTTATGAGCCCACTCTGACTCAGGAGACACCCCCCTCCGAGAATCTCTTGGCTTTTCCAGGCTGCTGCGGCCGCGCTCCCAAGCACAAACCCCACACTGTGGCTCCCCCACCCCGATCCCGATGTGCATGCCCACGGCGTCCCGGCATGGCATCTTGGGCTGCCGGCCCACTGGGGCTGCTGCGATGTGGGGGCTGCTGCGGGGCCAGGCTGCCAGCCTGCCGGGGCTGCCGCGGGGCTCTAAACGCCAGGCTGAGCTGGAGAAACTGCACACCCTCCCTGCATGCCCTCCCCGAGGGCCCATCCCTCCTCACACGGAGAGCCAGCACCGCCCCTCGGCAAAGCAGAAGCAGAGCGCATGCGCTGGCTATGAAATATCACAGATCCCAGAAGCCAGACTGCGAAAAAATTGCTTCGCAAATGGGCGGGGCCGTAAAGGAGCAGTGGGGATTCACTGCATTGCAAATCATCTGCACAGAACTGCATTAGCTGACACAAATTTCCCCAGCACAGATATGTCCAACACAGTGGACATGACTGAATAAAAGAAGAAAACAGTTGAAATCCTTATCCTATTAAAACATCTATGATTTTTGTAAAGTCAGCAATTGATCTTTGCTCCATTTTTGTATTTACAGCTTACAGCTTTGGGTCTGTTCCCAGGTATACGACCTATGAAAGTAGATCTCTTCCTGATCTCCCTGCCCGTGGAGGCACTGGAAGACCATTCCTGTGAAAAGCATAAGTATTACATTTTTGGATAGAGTACAACGAACTGAACTATGAAGCAGTAGAAAAGAGTCAGTTGTAAGATGTATAGTTACAGCTTTTGAAGGACCACAACTGAATAATTCTGAGCAGTTTGCTATTTGTAGTTTTCTGTATGCATTTCCAACAAATATATCTACAGGGAGTCAGCCTTCACTTGATAAGGATAGATATGGAAAAACATTACCCTCCAAATTTTAGATTGTAATTGACTTTTTTTAAAATTTGCTTACAGGAAAGTTTACTTTTACCTTTTATCATCCTTCAACCCTAAAACTAAGAATTATTAATTGATCTTGATGAACTAGGAGATATTTCAGTTTCAAAAACAGAGTGACATGAGGATATGATGGCTAGATCTGATCTAGATCAAAAGGTTTGCTAGGTTCCTTCTGAATAAAACAAGGCATACGACTTGCTGGTTTTTGCCAAGCACTTGACTAGGTGCAGGAAAGAAAGGAATGTTCTTTTTAAAACTAGAATTAGATAAGAGGAGGTGGTGTGGTCCACCTTCTCTGTGAGTGCTGAAGGAAAACATTTGTTACCTTATCCAAACAAATTAAGGTACAGATGCAAAAGGGACCCTCATGTAGGGAATTTCCACATGCAGACCCATGTTTCTTGTCCAGCTGAGTGCCATCTAGGAAGTAAATTCCTTTCTTTGTCTTTCTTTTCTTTTTTTTTTTAATTCAGAATTTAGGAATATTATGGGCCAAATTTTTCTTCTAGATGTGTGCATGGCTCCTATTGGCTTTTATGAAAACAGTGGATAGGCCTCTGAAGGCAGAATTTAGCCTGGTGCATGGTTTTGATTCCCCCTGTATTCCTTTAGTGTTCAAAATCTTAAAGATTATTTGGATATGATACATGAAAGGAAAGACAATATCTGAAAAAGGACAGAGAACAATTATTCTCTGTTTCAAGGGTGAATTGCCTTAAGTGAGCAGAAATCAGTCACAGGAGGCTGCTTGCTTCACTTATTTTTCTAACTGCTCTAGGCAAATAAAGATTAAGCCATTCTTTTATCAGGCAGGCCCTCTTCCCAGTATAAAGACATAATCAATCTAAATTGAAGGTAACTAAGAGATGCGCAGAGTTTTTGGGGGGCAAGTTTTGGCTGTATAATGTCAGAAAAGTGTAGGGTTAATTTTGCTTTATATTTTACTCCAGTATATTCAACATAAATTGAGGTTAAACATAAACACCTGAAATGTTTTATAATAGTTTACTGAATAGTTGATAAAGGAGAGTTGCATATCATATGTAACAATTTTGAATCGAGATAGTCATTGTTGTAAAACATGGGTAGCTAAAGTACAAGATCAACTCAGTTTCTCAATACAAAGCCAAATCAGGATGGATAAAAATAATTTACCCTACATTGAACCACTGCAGTCCTTAACAATATTTAATCCTGTTTCCCTCTTCTGAAAATCTCAACCAAATTGTGGCTCAGAGAGAAGGAAAATAGTTCCAGTACTCTGGGTTGTCAGGATAGATTAAAGAGGCTAAATCTTATTTTTATTCATGTCTATACAAGTTCATTATTTTGATAATAGAAGCATGTTTTAACCAAGACAATATTAGATTTTATTCTGCAAAACCAAAACTTAACTTATGAGCTATTTCCAAGCCCAACTCAAAATCACATTCATCCGTTTTCTCATAATAGAAATGACAAAAATAAAACCTTTTTCTGAACTCGGGAAAAAGTGTGATTTTCCTTGACCTCTGATGATCAGAATAAAAGAGAACAAAGACTCAACCTACCCATAGTCTGAGTTTTAAAAAGGAAAGTGTGGCTTTTCTGCCCATCTCCTGGTACTTTTTGTGGTTAGGAAAGTTTTGTTGAATCCTAGTTGTGTGTATTTCTGAAACTGGGACATTGAACCAAGAATGCTCGTTGGTGAAATATTTTATTTACACTCACAAAGCCTTATGAGTTCTGCCAGGTCAGTTCATACTTAGAGAAAGGAGAGACAGCAACAGGTATGGTGCAGAGCACAACAGGCACTGTATTAGATAATTCATCAATTAAGTAACAATACATGAATTTTACCTCCATGTACAGTCACACCTTAATTGTGCTATCACTTCAATATTGTACCTTTCAGCTTCCAAAAGAGAGGATAGCATAGACTTTCCAGCATGGATTAACTTCTGAGGTGAACAGGGGTCATAATAACAGCTGAGTAAAATAAAGGGACTAAAGCAGCATCCAGGAACATTACTCAGTGCAAATTTCTCCATTATAGTAATAAAAGGACAGCTCCCACCATAGCTTTTTCTTGGAGCCATATAGTTCCTTGGAACAGCAGTGTGCTTCCAGGAAAAACACCGATAGGGCAGAGAGCCACCAGAGAGTTTTCCCAAAATACAGAAGTATGATATACAGAAGTGTAACTCTTAGGAGTTAGAGCCTTGTTCCTGTGCCCGGCGGAGGAGATGGAGATGGATTCCAGAAGCTATGTTGGGTGCAGAATTGCACGGATAGACAGTAGCCCAACCTAGTTTCCTCTTCTGGAGGTGAGGTACGCATCACTCTGGGACTACAGTTTCTCATGCTACATCTTGCCTTTGTAGTCCCAGACAAACTCCTTTTTTTTTTTTTTCCCATGAAAACACAACATTTTACAATAGTCATTGAGCTCAATCCAAAATATGTAGCATAAAACAGCCTTTTAAATACATGACAGCAAACACAGATTCAGATTTTTTTCATTTTTAGTTGGATGATCCCATTTTCTTGACTCAGCTCTGATGAGGAACTTCATTTCCAGTTGTTATTAAACTTTTTAAATTTTGAATTGCTCCAGTTGTATACTGATATCAATGTTAAAATCATAACTGCATTCACTTTATTGTGCACTGTAAGTTTATTTCTAATGTCAATTCAAGATGAAGTCAGCTGATCCTCTCTTTTCTGCAGTGATTAGAGACTATACTGCAGGTTTTCTTTTGTGGAAAGTACCATGAACTTAAGCATTCTATAACAAAACAACCAAACAAGAAATATATGAACTGAAACACTGCTAGGGGTAAGCTAATTTTCCATTGAAAAAGACCAGTGTCAAGCAGCCCATATTTATTAGAATGCTGGTGTCTTTTGAAATCAATTATTGTGTTTCATTTACACAGCAGATGAAGATGGTAAATTAGTTCAATTGCAGATGAGAAATCAGAGCCTACTGGAAGCTGATTTGTTTGTCAGCATGCAGGAACCTACAGCATGAAGCACATCTGTCCCAGCCATCCTCTGTCATGGGGAAGGGAATACTGAGATGTACGTGTCAGTTTGCTGGACTGAAAAAATCCCTTCAGTTTTAGTGTCTCTCACTTTGCTTGCCTCAATCATCTATAATTACTTCAAATTCTGAGCATTTGCAGACAAACTGGCAATACACTAAATTGTGACGTCCCAAAGACAATGCTCATTGACAGCTAGAAATCCACCTGTCTTATGTTTCAAAACTCAGGGAGAAAAGCAACTAGAAAAAAGGGACTGCCATCCTAGGATGAAGGCATAGAGCAGGTTTACCTTCTTTACGTAGCTGTCAACCATATTGCCTTGTAATTGTGGAAGAAGAGAATCCCCTTTCCAAATTATATGTTTAAGACTGCAGGAAGCTCCCCCAACAATATACAAGGGGTGTAGGAATGTGCTACTTGTGCTGACTATCTTGATGGACTTCAGGAAAAGAGTTATTGCAAGGGGAAATTAAAAAAAGGGTAATTGGAAATGAAGACACTTATACCTTGGTTCCACTTTTAAAAAACAGAAAGGTAACGGTAGGAATACCAAGTGCTAGTAATCTTCAGCAACCACATTATTAGGAAGTTTTTTAATTCTATTCTTGTGGCTCATATTCAACCTGACAAGTCATGTAGCGATTAAAAATTGGAATGCTGCAACAACAGTGTTAGAATTAGGATCAGTGACTGGTTTAACTCTCCCTGACAAGGAAAGCCTGGCAAATGACTCGGTTCCAGCCAGTAGGGAATCTTCAGCCTCACTGCGCACTACCAATGCATCCTGACATGCATTGCCAAGACAGCCAACGTGGGTCTAGCAGATGCCCTCACAAAGTTTCTCTTCTTTCATTTCTTACTCCTATACTGTTCATCACTGGACTCTGTAGTGTTAGGATGTGTCTAATGGGAACTAGATGCATTTTTGAGAGCTTGCAAAAAAGGATGGAGGTAAGGAATTGGGCTTCTGGAAGTGTTTTTTCCTCGTCATCATTCTGGAAAAATAGAATTTTTGCAATTATTCCAACTCAAAGGTGGGAGGCTTCAGAGCCATGATGATGAAACACATTATGAGAAGTTGCTAGAAAGAATTACGGCACAGCAATTACATGATCACAGAGAACAGACATTTCCATTACAATATGTGGGCTCTACCATGGGTCCTACAGCATTCAGACAGGCTCAGTGATATATTCAGATAATGACTTTGGCTCCCCTGGTATCTCTCTCTCTCTTTTTTTCTCTAATAACATGCTGCCCTTTCTGCTGTACAGTTGCAGGACAGACATCTTTGACTGATGTGTTTGAAACATGGGTGGCTTAATATCTGTGTTATAATAATGACTGATCTTCAGTGTCCTGGGAAAACATCTCTCTTGGCACTTAAGATATAAAAAACAAGTGACATTTTGAAATAAACAAGGTCTACAGGTGGTAGAATTAGCACTCAATCTGTCATCCTGCATGCAAGGCAGAGCCACAGTCACCAGAGGATACGAAACAGAAAGTATTTCAAGGTAATCAAACTAAAAGTTTGAGTTTATTATGAAGAAACTAAAAGACAAATCTTACTCTATCTCTCTCCAAAGTTGTCAAAGTTATAGGGTAGATACATCAAATGGCATTTCCTGGGCAGAAGGGCAGGGATGGGAGCAGAGATTGAAGAGCCACTGTGAAGATCTTCCATTCCCCAGGCAACACGAGGCTGGATTCCTTGGCAGTTCTCCTGTGGGCAGTTTGCAGTATCAGTTTTAGCAGGTGAGCAGTCTGTTCACTTCCTCTGTTTTCTTCACCTCATCCAAAGGTTGCAAGGGTTGGGCGTAGCCTTCAGGTCAGCAGCTCTGTAACCTTTCTGTGCCCCTTCCCTCTACGCCAGAAACTGAGATTGGTGGTAAGATTTTACCCAGATACAGCTCCGGTAACACCAATGGCTCTGCTGGCTATAATATCTGAAAGTAAAGAAATTAAAGTTTCACCAAAGAAAAAATGCACAAGTGTTTTGAGGTTTTTTAAATACTATTTTCCCAGTTAGCAAAATTCATTACAGATGAGAAAATCCAAAACTTTAGTGGAGGATTTCAGTCCATACTCCATACAATCAAACACATACACCATTCCAGCATAGGCTTTAAATATGCAATTGCAGATACAATCTGTCTCTGATGAAATATTATTGTGTGATGGCAGAAGAGATACTAATCAGCTCTTGATTAATATTCATTGTATACATATATGTACTCAGGAAATTAAAAGGCATTTTCAGACAATCAGAGACCACAGAGCACAAAAGACGTACCCAGATAAATGAAACAAGCAGTGGTCAAGGCAGTCTCTTGAATTCGGAGTTAGAGGAAGGCCAGGCACTTCATTTTTTTGTTCCCTCCAGAGGATTAAGAAAAACCGAGCTGATAGAATCTTGTGATCCCACCTACTTTGTGTTCATGTTTTCTAATTAAAATGGAAATTTGATCAATTATCAAAATGCACTGGCTGATAGAGATGTGCCATTCATCCTCTATTGAATCCTACTTGTTCCTCGGAAGCAAGAGGAGAGTTTTCAGGTTCTGCAATACTATAGACATGAAAAATGTCATCATGTATTATTATTGTTATTAATTTGATTTTTATTGTCTAAGACCATCATCATTAGTATTTTAAATTAGTTAAACCTAACCACTGTACTGTCCTCCACCAAGATCATGCAAAAAACCACACACATAAATATATATGGAGAATTATATATAGGCAGATAGAGATAAATGACATCAACATAGTTATTTTCAAGTATCCTGGCATTTGCAAAAGCTAATCGTTTCATAGAACTACTTGCAAAATCAGCTAAATGGAGAATTTTCTACAGAATTTTCATCAGACAACAAAAATCTACTGCTCAACAGAAGCTCCCATTGAAAACAGCAGAACTCTGATGAGAAACACACCATCAGCAGGGTGTTGGGCATATCCTGCCCAGTTCTTGCTACACTTCAGACATATGGCAAACCCCCATTACAAACATATTGAAACTGAAACGATGAGCAAGGAGCGCCGGGCAAAGAAAACTTTTTCACCTTTAACATGTTTGTGGTCATCTACTAAATCAAGGATCATCTGTTGATGTGTACTTTTTCTAATCCTGTTTTTCAAAGGCCTGGGCTTTACAGACAGAAAGTGGGTGTACCCTGGGGAGCATTGCAAGGGTAACAGTTCGAGATAGCTACATAAAAACTAGAGAGCCAAAGTTTAAAAAATGGCTGCTGCTGAGGCAAATTAAGAGGAAAAATGTCAAACCACAGACATAAATGGATGTTGAGTGTTTATAGGGACACTTTCAGACAAAACTTTAAATAGTAAATGGGGAGAGCATAACACCCACTGTTACATTGACATGAGAGAACAAGAGCACTGAGATGGCTGGTTATGGTGTTCTGCTGTCCTAATCCCTCTCAGACTGGTTACACACTCAGTTAAGAAACTCTGAGCTCATACACATCAACAGCTCAGATGGCAAAGGCCAGTCTTAATGCAGTAAGAAAGCAGGCTGGGAAGAGCCACTGTTAATTTGCTGCCTTCAGTGACAGGAATCTGCTGATTCCCACCCAGCAGCTCAGTCTACCCAAAAAGTAGGCGAGCAAAACAGTCATCACATCAAAAACTGAGGAGAGACATAGCCTGAAATGAATCAGATGGATGCTCAGAAAACTCCACACATTTGGAATTCAAAATGCACCAGCTATCCTCTTCCTATCATGCATTGCCCAAGAATGCCCTTAAAGAAAAATTTGATGCAAGATAGAGAAACACTAGAAGGCTTAAGTGAAAAGTTCATCTGTTTTCGCTTACTTATATTTACTTAATTAAAGACTGTAGCCAGCAAAAAGTGCTGTTACAGAGGATAGGTAAGTGCAAAACCCCAGGTCAAGACCATACCTTGCTGACCCCATAGACTTGGGAAAGGCAGCATGATTAAGATTATCCAGGCTCAGAAAAAGTAGAGGGATCTGGCTTACTGGTTTGCAGTAAGAAGGCTTCAGTATATGACATTTCTTCATGTTTTAGTCAGCAATCTGCTCACTTTTGCTTCCATATTCAAATTTCATTTAAATAACGCACTGAAAGTCTTAAAAGTCTAGTCCTGCATTAATATCTCAAGCTAGTAAAAGTGGTTGTCGATCTAGGCAGGATGCTAAGATATTTTTCTATTGCTGTAGCTCCAGTTACTCCTAAGATTAATAAAGATCATCTAAAGACCTGTTCTTCACAACCATATTGGCATTATTAATAGTGCATTTGCTACAAGCAGGGTGTAGATATTCAGCTTTGGGACAACATGTCTGCCTAGTGCCATCCTGCTGCAGAGGCTCTTTCACAACGTAAGGTGAAAAGCGACAAGTAAATGTGGTTGACTGGCCAGATTTCATTTTTTGTACCAAAGACCATACTGGGACCATTACAACATTGCTTCCCATTGCAGATGTATGGTTATTTAGAATTATTTCTAGTGTTTGTCCCCTCTCCATGGATAAGCAAGAGCTATAATAATCTTGTTTCCTCACAAAGTATAGTTTATGCACAGCTGTTTTACAGAGTTGAACTTATTCAGGCCTCAGTCTATGAGGACAGAGTAGGAATGAAAGGAACAGTAGCCATGTCTTTCTGTTTATTTTTTAATTTAACTTTTTTTTAAGAATATACCTTTGTCATTAATGAATTGCAGTGGAGATTTGCCTCCAAGTTCGGTAGCTGAATTGTACTGGGTGAAATTCTGTATCTTGATACCAAACTGGGATTACAAATATATTTTCACAGTTTCATCTAAATTGGAAGAAAGGATTATATTATCCTTTAGCAATAACTAGGGCTTATGCTTTTTAAATTTCAAATATCAGTTTGGATCTCCAGAATTAATGGGAACATGTCTGAAAGAAACATTAAATTAGATTACATTGTTTATTTTGTGATAACTGAAAGATTATTTTTCTATCTCACATTGACAAATAAAGAGTTAAATATAACTTTGGAAGGTATTTTAGTCATAACAGTAATCTCTTTATATATCAGTGGGTCAATAGTTCAGTAAAAGAAGGAACTATAACTTGAACAGACACTAATTAAAAGAATCAATTCTTATCCTACTACATATGTCCAGTCATATTAACACATTTCTAGATTTCTTACTCAGTGGACTAGTCAAGATTAAAGGATTTGCTAATATGGATGAACTGAGTATGCTTCCAAACTGACTGAGCAGATTTGTGAACAAATTAGTTCATTTAAAATTGACAGTGAAAGATTGATTTTGCACAGAATGAGTTACCTAAGGTATTCATCATTTCCTCTGCTTCCATGCACAAGACAGAGATCTGCTTCTTTTTTCTTTCTGATTGTAATAGGACTGCTTACTGAGCACCTTTATTTTACAGCCGTGATTGCAGCCTGTCATTCTTTTAATTTAGACATATTTTAGCCTCCACAGACCTTCAGAAATAACTTCCTTAAAAGCCTCAGTCTAATGACTCATTACATGAGTTGCTCAATTCAACCACAGTACGTTAAATTGTAATGCAAGGAGAAAAATTGCTAATTACACAGAAAAAGATCCAATTACTCCTGAGACCATTTGATTCATTATTCAGATTGTTTTGAGACTGGGGGAGGGAGGAAGGGTGTCTCTAAACATGGGGTTATATATCAATGTATTGTGAATGCCTCTTAGATGTCAGACTTACCATTGGTTGTCATCATTCAACAGTATCCAACATCTCTGTATATTCCCCTACCAATCAAAAGAGTTTATGCAATTCTTCATTTTCAGTCATTAAATGATGTTAGAAGAAAACTACAACCAATCTTTTCTTAATACTATTACATGGTATGTCGTTCAATCAGTTGCCAAGGGGACGTATGTGACCACAAATGCAGAGATGTGACCCACAAGTCACAAACCCCCAGACAGAAGAGTTCCTCCAGTGATGAACCATGTGTTTTGCTTGATTTTCTGCCAGGGAACATCCAGATAGTTTGGTTGTGACTTGCTCATGACCAGGTCCCACCCATGGTTCAACGTGATATTTAGAGTTGTGTGGGAGACTAAATCAAAGGAAATGACAAACTTATCAATGTTATCCTCTCCAAAGCCAAAATTACTGAGATTTAATTTGTTAACTTTGTTTATAACCATGACTCCCTTTGGACCTTTCAGAGTCAGATCACACCTAATCTAAACTGTTTTGCTTATGGAACATTCAGGATTCCCTTACTAGGACTGCAGTCTCCTCAAACCTGGCTCATGTTTAAGGCAGAAGGGAATCCAAAGCAGCTAACTACATTCTGTTTCCTGTCTAACAGTTCTAGTTACTAGATAATAAAAGATTTTATATGTATGTGTGCTTTTCGTTTACTTTGACTAGATGTGAATGAAATCAAATTATGACCATAAGAAGAACATTTAAATGTCATTGTCTGAGTATTTTCATGTTAAAATTAAGCAGACAAATGAAGGTGATTGTAATGTAGAAAACTTGATAAAATCCTGCTCTGCTACTGCAGACTATTGTTTGCAGCTATACTAACGTGAGATGGAAAAATTTTAGGCCTCACAAAAATTACAGTTCTTTCAAAAACTTAGTCTGCTTAGTCATGACTCCAGTTTTCTACAGACTTTACTGACTGATTCAGCACTCCTATTATTCCCTTAAGCATGTGTTCTTCCATAACAATTACTCTTTTGCAGTATATCTAGTTTAGTCATCATTAAACCCATTTCGCCTATGATGTGTGAGCCAAGCATTCCCATTTTTTGTGGGATGTCACTTTCAAGTCCACACTTTCATTTTATGCCTCACTCTAATCAGCTCATTTTTTTTCTCTTCCATTCATGCATCTTACTTTCTACTTAATTTCCTTTTATTTTAACTAACACTTCAATATTATTTGATATTTCTGATTGTATTACAGCTCAGCTTCCATTTTCTTAAATTTTGCAGAATTTTTCCTGACAAAGATGTTATGTTACTTATGATGAATTATGCAAGAGCAATAAAATGCAAAATATGTAAATGACACACAATTGTTATCTTGCTATTAAAGTGAGGCAGTAACAGAATTTGTAATGTGTATTAACAGGATGTTCACATTTTTAATGCATCAGAAGATAAGAGAAAAAAATTCTCTGGACTTTGCTCTGCAGTTGCAGGTGAGAGCAAGACATAATGAAGATACTCTCCTCACGTTCAGTGATCTGTCTTTCACAGTTCAATTCTGCCATTTCACAAGCTTGCTGGCTCTAGGGTTATGTGTCCTAGCAAATTGTTGTCTGTCACCTGTTAATGTATTTCCTCACTTACCTGATTGACAAATTCCCTGCCTTGGCCATTGATTTGTGAGGATACACATGAATGTCTGATGAATTCAATCAGAGACCTTCAACACTTTTAGGTATTTTATCCTGTGGGGGTTTATCTTTAGTCCATTTTGAGAAGTAATACATAACTGTTGCCAAATATTTTTATGTATCAGGGTCAGCAGTGAGAAAACAAATATCACTATTAATTTTCTGCTCTCTGTGCAGTTCCTATCCTGATGACCCTGCTATTGTGCTCTACTGGATCACAACGTCTATGTCCAGCCAAATCTGACAGCTAACAGGCAAGTTTTGCAGGAGGGTCTCCCATTTGCTGGGTTTAGCAAGACCAATGACAGTCTCTCGGCTACACAGTAGTCTACAGTGATAACAACTCAAGTAGCTGCCGAGCAGAGGGAGCCTATCTTCATGTCCACCCCTGAAAGGAAAATCCATGGGTTTTGAGAAGCCCTGGAGGTTGTGTGCAGCACCTGAGTGGAGAGCAGGCAGCAATGTTCATGAGCACAAACACTTCTGTGCCAGTCTGCTACAGAAGTGGTTTCCCCCACATCTTGCCTGATAGACAGCTCAGACAGGCTGAGTAGAGGTCAGCTTAGGTTTCCACTCTAAAATGAAGGTCAGTGCTCAAGAGCTGAGTCACAGGATGAGAGACGATGGGAGAAAGGGGAAAATCACTCAGCAATCTCATGTCTCTCGTGCTACACTTGTTTTTAAAATATATTTACTTTCTGTATTAAGAAAGAGACCTTGATTTATTAGCCAAACATTTCTGCATCTGCCTGAAACTGAGTTTTTATATAATCTTTTACTCAGGTCATAGTGAACACCAGTATGAGGACACTACACGTCTATCTGTGGGACTAGCAACAATTCAAATCAACTTCAGTACTATTAAATGCCTTTCCTGAATTATCAATGATAAATAAATCTAAATAAACTCTTCCTGCTCATTTTGCTGCTCAGGAAGCCTCACTTCATACACAACAATGTAAGAACCTGGTGGCTTCTGCTAAAATAGCAATCCTTTTGGTATGCCATTTACTTTGGACTAGTCTGCCTAGACAATGACTCCTGGATTCACTTGGGACCCTTTAAGTCCTGAATTTTTTGGATGAGGTCAACTCTAGCCTGGGTCAATTGTAACATCGTTGTAGCCTGATCTGCTCTGCCTCTCCACTGAAAAAACAGCTTTAGCAGCCCATGAGCTAGAAAGTGGGCAGATTTCATCCAGTCATAGCAGAGTCATATTGTGACAAACTTGAGTAATAAAACTATCCCAGGAACACAGCATTGACATTAGGCAGGAATTTGCCTGCCTGTAATTATATCATTCCAAATTAAAACCAATGTCACTTCAAAAGAATCACCATTTACCTGCCTTCCAGACTGAGTAATTTTCTTTCACTTTTTTCCTAGTCAGAATCATAAAGAATTTCTATTCTCCTTAGGAGCAGTTCCTGCAGCTTTCACATTTAAAAAGCTTCTCACTTCCATAGAAGAGATGGAGCAGGTATGTACCTAAGCCTACTGATGACAGATTTACTAGATCTGGAAGGGTGCAGAACAGTCTGTCAGAATAAAAAATCAAGCCAGATTTTCTGATTTGATCAGACAGGAAGAAAAACCCAGGAACCTTAGCTTATTTGTTTGTTTGCTTTCTATTTAGAGTGTTATGTATTTTTCATTCTCATGAAGCTGAAGGACTAATAGTGGGAATATTATTTGAAGCCAAGCATAGTGTGAGAGCAGATGCTTTCCAAGCCTTTCCATACAGCCTTGCCAATCCTTCGCAGAGCAGCTCTGGATTAGCACACTTTGTGCTTCTTTTCAGCAGTCAGAGCTAAGTAATTCAATAATGGCTTTGTGATTAAAACGAATAATCAGAAATACTAAGACTAAGATTATTTGGTATATATTCTTCAGCAACTCAGGCAAGAATAAAAATTGGTTATTATGTGTGTATGACTAGGCTATAAAATGCACACAGTGAGAATATGACATAAAGATAATTCCAGGTTTCAGTGATTTTTCAGAATTTTAAAATTCTCTCAGCCCTAAAGGAGTATAGTTTTTAAGGAGCAAGGATTTCAAGAGACACGGAGTTTATAAGCTATAGCCTATGTTTTGAGTTATACTTGCAAACCAACTGGTAGCCAGTGGATTTTAAGACCATGTTTTCCTCTTTGCAAAGGGTCCCAAAAGACACATGCCTGCCAATGAGCAAACCCTGAAATATGTAGTATGCTCTAGCTGTACTAACTGCTACTAATTCCTGTACTGGTGTGGGGGGGCATACAGTACAGGAATGAAATCCTGTAAATTGGACCCCAAAATTTCCAAAGTATGATTAGGCTCTTGTAGGTATCCAGACAAGGGCATTAAAGCTGGTGTAAGGCCTTGAAGGTCAGTCCTGTAGGGAGTGATTGAGGACACAGTGTTGGTCTAGTTTGGAGGAGGCTGAGACGTGATCTCATTGCTCTCTGCAGCTTGCTGGGTAGGAGAAGTCAAAGGGAGGTTCTTCCCATGCCTGAAAGGACACCAGTGGGTGTAACAAAACACTGGGACCCCTGCCAACCTCTCTGCGTCCTATTTCTTATGGCTCTCCTCTGACTTTACAGGAGACGAGGAGGACAAGCTCTGCATTGCTCTTCACATTCCCTTGGTCTTGCCACTGCCATGTAGCTGAAAATGCCTCATAGCCTCAGGCATCTCCAGGTGTTGATGGGTCTTCTCATCTTGGCCCTTGGTGACCATGCACTGAACACAGGCATCCCCGTAAATTCATCTGTGTGTTCAGGTATTTGTATCACAGACGTTCATTTGGTTGTTGGGACACCAGAGGTGCAAGAGTTTGCTTTTCTCTGTGTGAACTTTGCAGAGATGTAGAAAGCATGAGATATTTCCTCTTCAGTTCTTACCAAGCAGCAAGTGACATTTGCTACTACACTGTCTATGGTCTGCCTCTTGGAAAAAGCATTGAATTGGCTTTTGTTCTTTACCATCTTTTTTCCTTGACTTCAATAGCTCTTTTCCTTCTTTGGTGTTCGTCCTTGCTATCTTTCTTGAAAGCGATGGTTGCCCACTCAGCCTTCCTTTGGTCCTCCTAGTCATCCTCTTTTATAGGCCCTGTTTGCCTCTAATCAACTGCTTAGTCTTTGTTTGCCCAGAATATTTGCTTACTTTGATGCTTCCGAACTACAGCAGAAATTCATGGCACTCCACCCAATTGTTACCTCTTTCTGTAGTGCAATTCATGCGTGGTTTGTTGATGCTGGCATCTGTCAGAACTTCAGCTGGGATGCAGTATGGGGGCCATAGAGACATATCAGGAGTTCATGGATGCCACAAATTCCAGAATATAACTATGTATCAATTGAATGTATGTTTTGGCTGAGGCAGGAAGCCTACATACACTGAAAGACAGTTTTCTGCAATTTAAATTCCAAATACCTGAGCATGAGCCTAGCTGTTTCACTCATTGGATGACATCAAAACGTAAAGGGTAGAGGCTGAGAAATGTGTTAGTGAGGCTTGCACCCATCACTAGCCTGCTGGAATCCAGCTCCACACAGTCATGACCAGCCAACCCTTAAGTTTTATGGAGTCCCAGGGATTTCATGTTCATCGTGAAACAGTGATGCATTAGAGGCATGATCTGAAGGGTGGCAGTGGGAGGGAGGAGGCTACGCAAACATACCTGCAGAAAATTTTTATGCTAACCAGAAGTTAAGAGCAATAGTTGATTGATCCTTTTCATCTGAATTTTAAGAAAAACATTGTCCCTTTTAAAAACAAAAATCTATAATACTATTTTCTTCATAGATTGCACTTGACTGAGAGAGAGCAAGTTCTTCCAGCTGAGGCTTCAACTTTCACTTTTAAATTTAAGTTACACTAAGATGTTAAAAAAACCCCAAACAACTATAAATCTATTAGATTTTGTTGTTCATAAATTGCAAAGGATGCCAAAACCCTGTAAGATGTACAACAGGGATAAAAACACTGTAAATCTCAGAGTCAAATTACTGGACTATAAGTATGCAATACACATATTATTGTGCTCATTTTTTTCTTCAGTGAGGTTTTTCCATGTCAAGCAATCTCATCTGAAAATTTGGCTCAGTCCTGATCCTTTAAAATTCCACTGGTTTTTATACATTAGCATTTTCATACTTTCTATTTATCACTATGCTTAGAATTGTTGCAGTGTGATAGAAAGAATTATTTTTGAAGACATAAGTAAGCCTGTTATCCACATGAATAAGGAAGATAATACAGCGAATCTCTCTGAAATGCACAGCCTTAGTGAACAATCAGTGTATTTCTTTCATGTTTATTCCTTTGTCACATATTCATTTGAGAGGGTTCCACAACATGTTCAGTACATGCCATGAATTGGTTTGCCACAATTTTATCCTTTCAGCATATTTTATTTCACTGGTAAGGCAATCATTACATTTTGGCAGATTATTATGCATTTAATAGCTTCGTTCTCTTATCAGATATTCATTTAATTGGATTTCAGACTGGTTTCACATAGAATTTTGATAATGGAAGCATAGGTTGCAACCTATATGTTCCTTAGCAGAAATTCATGTTAGTTACTTCAGCTGACATTTAATTCACAATTACTGCTGTGCAATTTATCTGCTTGAGTGTTGCTTTTGACAACAGGACCAGTTTAGAGAATTAGTGTCCCTGTTACTGGAGTATGCAGACAGTAGGCTATAAAGGCACTGGGCTACCTCCCTCAGCAAAGTTAAGCAAAACAGGCTATCTGAATCTCACTAAACTTATTTAATCATCTGTTGGTCCTTGAGTATGCTAAGTCAAAGGTGCTTAGCCATTGGAGATATGGAGTGTTTCCCTTTGCAGGTTCAATTTAAGTCCTGTTTTACCAGAAAAAAATACACCAGATTCCATCTTCAGTGACACTCAAACAACTCCACCATCTTCTGCTAATATTTAGGATGTGGAGTGGCCTCCCTCTGTTCTCCCTTTATATGTCCCTTCCTCTGCAGCATATATGTGCAGGGTTTTTAAAAACGGCATCTATTTCATTTGGGTTATTTGCTGTTGCTTTTTATTTATTTTTTAATGAAGCTTTTATGAAATACTACATTTTACATTTTTCTGCCTATTGCAATTCCAAGTCCATTTATTATTAAAGTTGAATAACTTACTAATGAAAAAAGACAAGAATTCAGCTGCAGGCTACTTTGTGTTTGGGGTATTCAACTTGCATGGTTATCCTTAGATATAACAATGTATGTCCATATACATGTGCACACTTGCTCACAAAGACACAATACACACTAGACTATATCAGACCATGATTTTTAAATCTGTCATTTTAGGAAAAGAATCTAAATTTATTTTAATATATCTCTCAGCTTTTCCTGGACACTTCACAAGGAAAGATTTACCATAAGATAAGGTGATTTGCTGACATTAGAATCCTGTGAAAATGGAGAGCTTTTTCTACTTTCGTGTTGCACAAATGTAACTAAGGACAGAATTTAGCCTTATGTGTCAAAGTGGGATTAGGCCTTCCCTGGTTTTGGTTTTGATTAAAATCATCATTGTTTAGCTGTACAATATATTTATAAAGAAAAAAACATGAAAGAAAAGAATATATTTTGAACATTAGGAAATTGAGGCAAATAAAAAGGTTAAAGAAAACTATTTCATAAAATGGCATGTAAACATGTGGAATACGTTACCAAAGACAAGAGAGGTAACTTAGAACATATGTTTATGAATCAGTATGTTCAAAAGAGAACAAGATGAGTTTCTACACAAAGAGTGAATAGAGTGTGAGGAATGCAGGAAATTAGAGATAGAAAAAAAGGCAGAAAGGTCAGTTTTATGAGGATTAGTAGCTTTTAACAGAGCAAGGCTGTGAGCAGGTGGAGTTCCCACCCCCGTCTGAATGGCATATGCACAGCCAGTTTGTACTTCAAACTCATATCCTTTTCCGAAGGAAAAGGTGGGGAGGAGAGTCTTCATCAACTGTCGAAAACAAACAGCTAAATATAACCTTAACAGCTAAATATAAACTCCTGGTTGAGATCTTTAATGATCCATGGGCACTTCTATCTGGGAACGTTTTTTCTTCTTTTGAACAGGGTGCTTCTGGCCTTACTGTTTGCTAAATTAATAAATCACAATCAAAATGCAGAACTGACTCAATGGCTTCACAGACAATAAACACCTGGTAATCGAAGACCTTGACTTCTTACTGTACTTTTCTGCAAGAAAGCCAAAAGTAAGCCTGAAGTTGTTCTCTTTTCTGCACAATACTTTCAAGCCCCCATCCAAGAGATTTGCTCTATAGAACCCATAAACCACCTACATGCATTTGAGGACACATCATGCCTTGGAATCATCTCAGATATCAGACAAAATATTATATGAGAAGAAACTCATAAATCCAAACCTGAGTTAATGGTACTCCAGTATAAATAAAAGAGGTTCTGAAAAGCCTCTCTTCACTCTGATAATCTGGTTAAGTTTTGCCACTCAGAAGAACTAATTTCTAGAAAGGTCATCCCAGGAACACCTCCTGCACCCCTGGCAGATCAGTCTCCCACCCAGAAGTTCCAGGTTCTCTGACTCAGGCCTCAAGAAGACCTGCTTTTCCAGGTGAACATGGTGTTAACAAGCACTATAGATAGGAAGAGTGACTGAGTGATCCTCTGCACTCAGGATGTGCATCTGCATCCTTTTACCCCCTTTTTCAGAAGTTGTATATGTTTAAATATCTTTCCACAATAAAGCCTTTGTCTCTGATTGACTGTCAAGTCAAAATGCAAAAAATGGGATGTTTATGTCGCTAGAAACGTCATATCTATGCATTTCTTTGGCGGCATACATACTAGATCAGTGTTGAACATTTCGAAATTTTTAGCCTTTTCTTTCAAAAAACACCTCGTTAAAGTAGAGGGGTTTTAATAAACCAAATGTTATACATTTTTATTCACTTCAAATCTCCTATAAAGAAAAGAAAACAAAACCATTTTTCCCATGGGATTGACTCAAAATAAAGATTTCAAATTCCCTTGTTAAAAAAAAACAACAAAGGTAAGCAAAGTCTGCAGAAAGCAAATTCATGGTGGGTAGGTATATAATCAGGGAAATCTCTGGATGAGTGAAGTTCACAGTATGTGTTCACTATATCCAGTTCAAGCGGCAGCACAATATGGCATGTGAACATGCACATGGACTGACAGAAGCACCAAAATACCATGCAGGGCATGCAGAGGATCACCAGGAAATTCTGCACTGTTGAGGAGTGATGCTGTTGAAAGGCATCACCCTGCCTGCTCCTACACAAGGCTCAGTCTCTTTCAACATCAAATCTAATCACAGCAGAAGGGTTTCTCTGCAGATGGGTGGCCACATTCCCTCTCTTGTACCACTGTATTTGCTGTTTGCTCCCCTTCATCCACCTGGGCCGCATAATAATGTCCTTGTACCTGTTGATGCCATCCAGAAGGAAAATTACCGTATAGACTTACTTACAATATTTGCTGTCCTCTCTTCATTGCAAATCGTATGTGATATAGTAGTAGCATTTCCTTTAGCCCTCCATTTTGTTCCAGGAGGTGGGATGCTCTAGGAGTGGATGCTTTTGTTCAGTGGTGGTTTCCTGTGCTGTTAAGTGGCAGCAGATGGTCGCCCCGCAGTGAGATGAGCCCTGGCCATAGTCCTACTGGCAGGGGCAAGAGCACTCAGCTGTCCCTTGCATCCGAACTGGTTTTATCAGGAAAAGCTGGAGAACAAGATAAAGAATCAGATTTCACTAAAGCGGCTCCCCCATCCCCCCGCAGCATCTGTCAGGGCCTGCTGGCTAAAGCACCACCACCCTAGGAGGGCTTCAGATACCAAGGGAGAGGGTGTGCTCGGCCATGCAATGCTCACTCCTGCTCTGAACAATATGGTTCTTGCCTTATGTTGCATTACTATGGATGCAGAATTTCCATGAAAGGCTTCTATTTTTTTCATGGCCACCTGCCTTTTGCAGGTCTCCCTTTGCTTTCTGTGAAGTGAGATTTTAGAGCGGTGAATGTCTGTTACAATTTCATTTTGGAGTTCCTGCAATTCACACTTTTCTTTCTCTGACTCTCACTTTAGAATTATTCTACATTGAAAGTTCTCTTACATTTTAACAATGGTTGAGTTCAAGTTTGCTCTGTGCTCCTCTTCTGAGTACATACTTCTTTTCCCTGTCATATGTCCATTCTTTTATAGCACTCAAAAGTTTTCTTATCTTTACTCCACTTTTGGCTTCTGACAGCCTTAATCTGGACACTGTGTTGACACAACAAATTCCTTCCTCTGGCAGTCGTATTTCTGATAACAGATCTAGACTTTACCATCTGACTCTCTGAGCTCAGCTCTTCCTGCTACACAACTCACTCCAGCAGGACATTGTGCAACACAAAACACAATTTCCATGGCATTCTCCCAATATGTGACGCTGGTTTTCCCTTTCACTTATAAAGTAAAGCCCAAGCAAGTTCTCCCACCAGAAATATCACTGAATTGATCACTACTATATTACTACCTATTGCAAAGTGATCAGTCAGGGTGACAGATGGTTAACTGGCAAATACAAGTGGTGCCCCCAACTGTTCCCTGGAAGAGTCTTTTTAGTAACCCCCTCAAACACCAGAAAGCTTGGATCACCGAGGTGGGAGTCACTTCACGTTTAGAAGGGGTCACACAATAAATTAAATCACAGAACATCATGTTTTAATTTGCTATGTCTCGGTCATTAATGTTTCAAGCTAAACAATGCTGTTTAGTGATGAGTGGTCAGTGAAGCAGCCTGGTAGCATCCCCTCCTTGTGCTGGGTAAGGCCACGTATCATCCATTTATAACACAAACAACTTCTTCCCAGCCTCCAGCATGTGCACTGGGAACACAGGCAAGTAAATACACCCCTGTTGCAAACTGAGACCTGACATTTGTGATGACAGCTTTTAACACAGCTCTTTGAATTTCATTTCCTGAGAAGGTTTCAGCCAGTGAAGCTGAGCTACTCATGCAAAACATATGCAAAAATGAGGCAAGTCCAGCAGATGCAATCACTTCTCAGAATATGAGCAAACTTTGGTCTAAAATGTTTGCCATTTTTTCCCATGATACTTGGGAAATTTTGTCCAGTACCTGCTTCTGAACAGAGCCAGCCAAAAGTTCAGATCAACATTCAAATTCCTGTCCAAGCTCAATCCATTAAATTTGAAAGTAAAAGCGTGTTCCTATAGTACTTCAAGCAGCATTTCTACCTGACCTTATTATGCAGGTTTTTTTCATTGGAAGGCATGACTGGTCTTGGAAGGGAGTTGTTAAAATTTCTCTCAAAGTTTTGTCTTGACTAATTAATCTGTACAGTCTGAAAAAGGATCCATTGCTTCAATAGATACCGTAGTAAAAAATACCATAGTGAGGTTTTTGTCTATCAAAATATTTGTTCCTGGGTAAATGTTGTCCTACAATTATTTCATCTTCCCCCATAGTAGTTCTGATTTAAAGAGGAAGGAGTGACATAAGTCTAGAGGAACTTCTTGGTCTGCACTGTCATTACCTCACATTGCATAGGGCTATGGAGAACAGAAGATGGTCCAATCTCTTCACAGACTTTTCCTTTCCTTGCACACAGTGTTGTCATTTGACTGGTTTCCAATGATAGATACAGAAAAATAGCTAAAATATTTCAGTAAAATTTTGTTATTGCAAACAGGTATGTAATTCACCTGACAGAGAGGGTTTCTTTAATCACATATGATCAATACCTGCTACCTTCTCACTGCAGACACTTAGATTTTTCAGTAAAGATTATTGTATTTTATAGATAGTAGATTGAATATCTATAATAATAAATAATACATCTATATAGATTATTTGTTCTTGAAAACTGAGAAAATTTACTGTGCAATATTTAATTTAATTTTTGGAAACAATCCCAAAGAACAAGGAATCATGTAGAAGCTGGTTGAGATAAAAGCTGTATATTTCTAAGTCCATTTTTAGCTAATCAGTATCCTCTGACTGCAGCACACACACTGTTGGGTTGGGGTTTTTTTAAGGTGGGGGGCATTTATGTCAATTTATTTCCTTTTTTAAAGCATCAGAAAATGTTTTGCAAACACATTTTTGTTAAGATGAACTAAAGGGCACAGGTGGATGACAGAGAGAGACGATGGTGGTGGGATCTCATCCTCATATGAAGTTTTCACTGAAAGATAAGTTCAAAGGGTCACTGACAACTTGGGTTGTTATGATCAGGTAACAGTCAAAATTCCAGTGAACAAATAAACAATCCTCTTCCCATTCATCTCCCTCAGCTGCTTATTTCAATTTCCAGTCAATTGTGATTTGCTTTTTCTCAAGAAGTGATTAGACTGAATCACAGGCTGAATTAGACTGAATTACAAACCTACACTTCAGAGTCATCCAGCAATTGCAGTGTAAATCACCTGGAAAGGGCAGCTCCAGACATCAGAGTCAAGGTCACACCAACCACAATGACCGAGGTGGCTTGTATTTGAAGAATTCGGGAGCCATTTCAAATTTATTGCGAACTCAGCATCATCTATACTAGACATCCATTGTCAGCTCTGAAGATTAAATAAGTAGCATCAAAATGTTTAGGTTAAACAGCTGGGTAGGAGCAGAGAAAGTAAATCTTAGAATCAGAAAGATGAAAATAGTATTCCTCACCATGTAAATATTTTTAGACACCACATTTTAGCAGTTCACAGCATTTTCTTGAGGAAAAAATAAAGGAAGAGAGAACTTTTTTCCCCTCAAAGCCCAAATTATCTGTAGAGAGATAAGACTCAAAGGAGAACTTAGTAAAAATGGTGTTATGCTGAGCCCAAAAAAGAGAGAAGCAGGGTCTACCATAAAACAGGGAAGCGGGGAAATCACTGTCAGACATTCTTTTCGAAAGGTCCTTCAAAGATCTTATAAACAAATAGATGGATAGACCTCTATATATCTCTCTACTCAGATTCAATCTGTGTTTGTTGCAGTATGTAGATGCACCTTAACACAGAAGAACTACTTTGAAGTTGTTTACTTTTAACAAAAAGTGAAGCTTAGGTAGCAAATTAGTCATTTTAGCTGTATATTTACTGTCTCATCAGCAGTGTGCAAACCATAAAATGTGGCATGGGAAAACTAACACTTCTTCACCCCAAGATGAATACAATGTGTTAACAACAGCTACAGTTTTCTCCAGCCATAAGGTTTTTTTGTTTATTGGTTCAGTGCAGTAAAGATTGCTGACTGTGATCCTTACTAAGGGTGTGGAGACACTCCAATGCCTTCAGCAGATTACAACTTGCTCATCACTCAGAGTGTTGTAATAGCAGAAATCTTCCTGCTGCTGCTCTGTGCAGATAGTTCTTCCACATCTATGTGGCAGAATGTTCTCATCAGCAAAGGAGAAATCTGACTGACCCATCTGGACTTGTCTTCTCAGCACACTCCTCTCTCTCCTTCAGGGTGCTTCTGGGAAGTTTGTTCCATCCCATGACATGAAGGAAGCTGTGAATAATACTAACATTCATCAAGACTGTGGCTTACATGGTTGTGGTCTAGATGAGGTTCTGATAAACTCTCAATGAAATGCCCTATTGTAGAGCCAAATTGTTGTGGTATGTCCACATTATTTCTGTTCTAGGACATCTGTATTAAAACCTGCAGTGAGTGTCTGACAATCTTCAGTCTTTCCTTTAGAGTGTTGCTGAATTAATTTCAAGTACAGTCATTGTTGTATAGTATGGAAGCACATCTCTTTAATCAATATAAAGATTGAACTGTTTTACTCAGCAGTCTATCTTTTGCATTTGGGCAGAAAAATGTGGACATGCTCCTCCTAAACAATACCTACGCATGCCATGCTGGGGTGCTGACAGATGGACATTCTGTATTTACCAACTCCCCCCTGTGGTTTCTTTGCTGTTGGATGTGACATTCTTCAGATGTCTGTTTTATGAATGTCAAAGACCACATGGCTATTTTGCAAAGAGTGGAACTGTTAAAGCAAAATCTTGGCCTGAGTCCCTATTTTAGATTTTATTTCCTAACTTCTGTAACTGAGGCCAGAGCAGGTCTTTCCAAAAATGAACATTCCCTGTCAGTGTGACACCTTTTAATTCCAATAATGAATAAACCTTGTTGTTTTTTCTGCTCTATACTTAAAGCTTTCCCCTGATCTAGTTTCTTTGCAGCACTGCCACAACAGGANAACTAATGAGTTAGTTTTATTGTAAGTGATTAAATGTGTTTTACTTTTTAAAGCACAGGAACTGAAAAGAAATGCATTGTTACAATCTGAAAATAACTAGAAAGATAAGTTCATTAACTTGCCTACACTTGTGCATCATAAAAACCTTGTTAAAAATTACTCCCTAGCCTGCTGTATTAGCTTCTTTATGAGGTAATTTCTCCATACAGTAATAAGATTTTTCTTTTACTCTCTAGTGCATATTAAACCCACTAATCTTCTTTTATAAACTATAGTTTCAGCCACTTTCTCAATTTACTCACTTTAAAGATATTCTCCTATTAATATTAAAGGTAGCAAGCACAGATACGAACTTTGCAAAACAGTCTTTCAGATTTACGGCCCAATCATATAACTGCATTGCAATGGCACAAAAGGGACAAAGCAGTAACTGTCAAGTATGTCTCATGACAGACCAAACAATGTTTGTCCCTACAGAATTATTTTCCCATCACATGTATTATGCGAATGAACTACGGTCCTGTTTTCCCCTTTCTGAACATAAATACAGAGTCTGAATATTCTCTGAGGTCTACACAATTTGCATGGATACAGGGGATTAAAGACCTGTTCCACCAGGGTGTTACTGCAGTTTTACACCAGTATCCACACCACTGATTTCAAATGAATGCAGTCAGAGAGTAATGCCAGGGAGGAACAGGTTTTAGGTCACCAATTCTGTTTCCAATAAAGTAGTGGCAAAATTTGCTTTGAGCCACAGTGAAGCAGTTCAATTGGTTGAACATGAACTTGAGCAGGGAAAATACAAATGGGCTATAAATTAACCTTTGATTTTTCTCAGCAATAAAATAAGACAAGTCCTAAAATCCCAATGAATAATCTCTGCACAGAGTATCAGTAATTTATTATTGTCCTGATTATTATTAGCATTTTTATTATCATTTGAAATGTGGCCATTCCTTGTTATGGCTCAGGAAGCCCTGGGGTCAGAAGCTGTGCAATCATTGACCAACCAGTCAATATTAAAAATCGTATTTAAATTCAATATTATATTCTGCAAAGGACAAGAGCCAGTTTATCCATGCTTCTTTTTTTTCTTTTTCATGTCATCTACTTTGGTGGTCTAGCAGAGACTCCTGAGACAGTGGTATAATCTCAAATATCATCAAAATCATTTCAAGTAGGGGTTTAAGTACAATACAGGTTATGCTGAGCAGGTAGCTGCACATCTGACACTGTAGGATAACCTTCAAGCACAGGTTTTTAAATACTGGCATAATCCTAGTCCTTAAAATACACCTAGCAACTAATCTGTATTCAATTTTGTTTAGAAAAAATTTGAGTGGGATGATTCTCTCTCAGACATAGACAAGACTAAGAAACAGCTTTCCTTCATTACGGCTGCACCCCTCACAATTCCCCTCAGCTCTAGGGAACTCAACAACCCATTTTCCTTCAGAGCATTTGGCATGCTCCTGCAGCAAGAAGCCATCCCATTATAGGGTTTATCCACTATTCAATGAGTCAGTAGAAGAAGCAACAAAGTGGGAGGGCAATCTGTAGACCTCTCTTTTTCCAAGCAGATTGGTGCTGTCAACATTTCATGCATTTACAAAGAGACATGAAGGCTCTTGCTGACTTCTGTGGAGAAGCTGGTGGAAAACTAAGAGATACACAGAAGTTTTATGTTTCCATTGCTAGGAAGAAACACAAATACACAAATTTGGTTTGCCATAATTTCTGAGATGAGAAGACATATACTTTTGGGTCACCACATTTATATTTCATCAGTGTCACACTGTTCCTGTAAATCTGAAGTCAAGACATCACAGAAATGCAGACTTCAAATATGCACCAAATACACTTTTAATTCATTGACATCAACATACAACCAAAGTCAGTAATCACCGCTGTGAGTCAGAGATGACTGAAGAGTTAAGACATAATAAGGCAAGAGTAAGAATAAATCCTGATGTCAGTCTAATGTTTGTATACCATGTCTAGTATTCTGGAAGGGAAGAATGGCTCTGTAAAGTTCTGCTCTTCCCAAAAACCCTTCCATGGATAATCTTACATATTGAAAAAGTCACTGGAATAATCCACAACATATCAATTCAAAGTTCTCCTCTAGCAAAATTCACACAAATTACATCATCATAACAGAGCTGCTCTGAAAACGGAAGTGTATTTACAGTTTTAGAGGGCAATACTGCCAGTCTACTGATCACTATTGGAGAATTTTTTTATTGCAAAGCTTTATTTCTATGCTTTAGATTTTAAACATGCAGCCTGGTAATTCATGCAGTCAGTGTTGACTTGTTATAGAAAAATACACATGCAATCAGACTGGTGCAATTTGAAACCTTACAGCTGAAAAACTGAAAAAAGTGACTTGTTGAAAACCATTGTTTAAAGATGTTCCTAGGAAAGGGGGGCAGGGAGAGAACTAACACAAGCTTATGAAATGAACATTCAAGTGTTTGCAAAAAAAGAGAGCACATGTATTCATTATTTGATATTTTCTGGAAAACTATTGCTTACATTCAATTTCCAGTAATGTGTCATTTTTGATTACATAAAACCAGATATTGGCACATTCCTTGATTCCATGAATTGCACTTTTAGTGGCGTACATACACCCTGAAAAATGTATGTAGTTTTTCTTAACACTTGTTATCTCCATAAAGAAAACTACAAATTCAAAAAAATATTCAGTTTCAGAAGTTATTGGATATCTTATTATTCATATATTTTGACATTAATAAAACTGTTTTTTATCTGGAAGTGGGAAATTCATCTGGTCAAAGAAATGTTTGATTTGTTGGGTTTTTCCCAACACTTCTCAGAATATCATTTTGCAATACTTCCTGAGTGACAAAAGAAGTATTATCCCTTAGCAATGGCTGTACTGCCTTGCAAATGCCTAGAAGAGAAAAAGTGCCCAAGTTAAAATTTTCTTTTTCAGGAGACTAAGTATATTTATTTTTTTAAATATATGAAGACGCTGTAAGAAGGAAATCAATTAATTTGATACTCCAAAACTAAATGTATTTGCAAAGAGTTCTCTTCACTAATCTGTCATTTAGTCATGAAAAATGCTATTTTATGACAGTGGCAGGGATAGAAGCACACAGTGATATGCACAAGAAATGTCTCATTTTCGTATGTACCTCGTCAAAACTGGCAATCAAATTCCTTAAGGAAAATTTTGCTAAAGCATCAATTTCCCTATTCTAAAGTGAATTATGAACCTTAGTTCTTTCTCTGGAGAAAAAAATAGCCTTGAATTAGTACCAAATCTAAAACTTCGTGCAGTTTCTCACAGAAGCACTGTTAAAAAAAAGGAAAAGACTCATGCTGCTTCAGAGAGCTTTCACTTGTACCTTTTCTGTTCCACACAAAGAGCTGAAGCAGTTCTGATGTAAGTAACATACGGCTAATTTGCTGTATTTATGTCACATTGATATGATACTGACAGTATTCACACAATGGAGCCATTATCTGTTAAGACATATGTCTTCCTGGTGTCTGGGTATGTGTAAGGGTCAGAGGAGAACCTGGCCTTTTGCAGATAGTTTGAGAAATTCAGCATCACAGAAAAATTGAGAGGTATAATCAGCAGAATTATCTCTGCCCATCCAGAGGTCACGAGCATGATTTTCAGATATTTAGCCTCATTTGCATACAAAGGTGCAAAAGTTCAGTTTTATTTCCATGCATGGGAGAATCTTTAATGTTTACTGATTCAGGAAGGATTGAAGGAGCTTTGCTTTGGCCCCTTCCCCTGAAATGAATTATGGTTAAAGCTGTATTCCTAACAGTGACATGGATCCAAACCAACAGTCACGTACACAACAAAAACCAGGAGTTCAATCACAGGGATGCATATACTACCACATAGGGGCCACACAAACACTGCACCTGAATGATAATCCTTGTCAAGAAGAGATGTATTGTATAGCAGAGTTTAAATTGCTGTCCTTCCCATCTTCATTTCCATAATCAAAGCTGTACTTCTCAGCTAAGGTACAGCACACTCACAGAATCATCTACCAGACTAACACCATGTCTCAGTGACCTGTAAGAAGTTAGCTGAGTTGCATTAATGGGTGATGAGCCTTCTTGACCTAAAGCACAGATGTTACTCTCTTTCAAACATTTTATGTCCTATATGGACATCTTTTTAAAGGACCAAACAGTTCCCAACAGAATATTTGTCCCAAACCTTTTAAGGTTCATTCACATTTATTTTCTTTTATATTTTTTTCACCCTTAAAGGTCATTTCACAAAAGAGATCAAAAGGAACCTTTTCCATTCCTCCTCTGCAGGTGGCCAGAAGCAGATTAACTACTAACAGAGACTTCAATATATAAATCTCAATGACTTATTTTATGCAGGGATGCAATGCTACTGTCATATGTTGTGTTTGGATACATCAAACTGTCTCCCCTAATTTCCTTCCCAAAATGAGTTCTCACTATTCTTTCCCCAAAATAATTGCTTGGAAGAAATCTTCCGTTTGATATTTATAAAAAGGTACCTTGAAGCTGAATAAGTAGATCATTTTACCAAAGAAACAGAATCTGTGCTAATGACATCCTGTACAAACAAGATGTGAGTCCAGAGTTAGCTGCCTTTGCCCCACACAGGAGTTAGTCCCCACAATCCTGTTTCTCCAGAGCACTTCCTAAGTCAAAAACAAGGCTGAAGTTGTAATTAGACAGATTTAAATGTGCTTTCCATGAGTTCTTGAAATAAGACTATTTAAAATAAACAAAACTTTTTTCATCTGTCAAAAAATACGACAGAAACAAAAAATGTTGCATTCTCAGTTGGTGGAATATTTAGAACATTTCATTAAATCTTTTTATACTGTTACTTGCGATTCAAAAAAAAGAAAATTAAAGAACCATTTTTATTGATTGGGACACAATTTAAATAACATTAACAGCTCCTGGCAGAGCTGAATGCCATTGACTACTATGCCCTTCAGCAGATAACATTGTGGATCTTCTTAGTGGTGCTGCCCTATTTCTTTTAAGGTAGAGACTAGGAAAATAGTGAGGGCTCCTCTGGTAAAAAAAAAAAAAATAATAAAAGAGTGTCTGAGAAGGATTCTGTGAAGAAATCAGCTGCTTATACATCCATTTTGCTTCAAAGCTGTGAAAATAGGATGTTCACTTCCTGACCCAAGTATGTAGGGCAGAGAATAGAAATGGGAGACTTTTTCACACTAAAAAGAACAGTTAAGAAATAGATTGGCAGTCTCAGAAGGCAAAGTGATTATCAAAACTTGGAGATAACTTTCCAAGTTGTTATACACCTAAAGAAGGTCTATCAAATGATCTGCTCCTGCCCTAGACATCTGAAATTGAACTTTCCTATTGCACTACCCTGGTAGTGTGAGTGTGCCTTCAATACATCAATCAGAGCACAGACTTCTGAGTATTTAGGGGGACTGCATTGAAGACAATTCCTTACTTTCCACTGCTGCTGTTTCAATTAAGAGTGCATCCCTCCATTGCAGGGTGTACCAGTGAGCCCTTGCGCAGACTTTGTGCCATCTTGTTATTTTAAACCCAAAAATAATTCCTTTTTCTATTGTCTAGTAAATGTTTCCTGGTAATGTAAGCCATGCCATACCCTTCCTTGTAGACACAGCATGTAACACTCCATGGGACACATGGACCAGGGACATGATCACTTCTATTCATTCAGGATGGACTTCAGTGTCACAGCATGGCCAAACATGACTTCAGCTTGCACAAAAGAGAAAGAAAAGGTTCTCGGAACAACTATTATATGAAATGTGACTTCTAGTGAACTATTGAAGGCTAGATTCACTTTCAAGGGAAGAGCAAGGGGGCAAGAAAAGGTGAAGAATAATTGGTTGCTCCTTCACTTCCTACCACAAAATAGTATCTGAGTAAGATTCACAGGGCAGGACCCAGGTGAAAGCAGAAAGCCACTGGGAATCTGGGCAAAGAGTAAGGTTACATTGTGGTTACACCAAGGCAATATATAGCTAGTGCAATCACTATGGGAGGAACAAGTTGCTGGGGTACAAAGAAGAAGCTGGGATGTCCAGGACCGGCAGTCAGAAGGAGAAGAGTCCTCAGCTGTTCTTACCACCACAGTCCAAAGTAACCAGCCTCCTGGAGTCAAGAAAGGTTAGATACTGCTTTTCAGTTGGGCACCAAAGTCAATCTTCTACCTGAGCTCTAGAGACAGAATTTGGGGAAACAGTGCAATGAATGAGGAATGACACAGCTGGAGAAAAATGGAAGACCTGATTTTCCTTATATAAATGATATTTTGGTTTGCCACTTTGCAGGTGGTGCTCCAAACCAAGCTGGGTGTGATATGAAGCTGAACTGCAGCATGCCTGTAGTGGGCTGGAGCTTTTCCACATGTTGACTCCCACATGCAGTGCCTCTTACACACCACCATTACAGAGCACTTTGCATTCTATTGCTTGTTGAATCTGACTTTCTCACATCACATAGTGCAGTTGAGCTTGAATTGTTGAAATTAATTGGAAAACCTCCACTCTCTTGTATTTTCTCTGGTATTTCAGTCCAGAGCATGATTCCCTAGCACAGCCACAGGTATACATCTGACCCCATTGTGACATAACAGTCTGAGAAAGTGTTTCAGTGGTTTTGACTTCCAGTGAAAGTAGGTCATTAGGAAATCTGGCAGCTTTTGGCAAAAGTCACAGAGTATATTATCTGTGTTGTAAGGTACTTCGACATCTTCAGAACTCAGCAACACACTGGGACTTTGTCATGATAATATAATAGAGCTTATGCCAATCTAAAAAGTCCATCAAGACAACACTTCCCATAGTATGAATGCTTCTTCATGGAAATACTACAGTCAGGCTGCAATGTCCACAGTGCTGGCTATGGCAGACAAAGATCATGGTTAAACTATGTCTTAAACAAGTTTCTGCCAGTATGGGTGCTGAGAAGCCTTGACTGAGTGTTAATTTTTTCTTATTTTTATCAAACATACTTTGTGAAGGATCACACCAATTAAATACATTTCCTTCCATACCTGCACTGCACCTGAGACACTCATCATCTGGTACTGAATTCCAGAGCCACAGAATTTCCATAGAAAATACTTGACCTTATCAAAGTAGCAATAGGACTGAATTTTCAGCATTTTATAGTCTTACATGTATTAAATGACATTACTAAGATATCCGGTGCTTCTATGTAAATAATATTTGGATTAAGCTAAAGTTAATAGCTGCTAAAAATACCTCACCAAGGCAATGGGAAAGTGAGACAAATCCCTCTATTGCAGAATGGACAATATTCTTATCCAATTCAGCAGCAGAGGAAGAGATACTCTTTCATAGTGGAAAGGAACTATTTTTAGGAAGCATGGTGCTGCTTGTGAAGAGATAAAGCACAGGTATGAGTGTAAGAGGTTTAAGCTTATTAACAGAGTGTATTTAAGATGGCAAACATGAAAGTAATGCTTTTTTTTATTTTATTACTTGAAGACTAATGCAAACACATGGAATATCATATATAAGAAAGATGTGTTTCAGTATAAATGCACACATGCATTCCTGTAAACCTGCACATGTTGGCACACACAGAAGGTCACTATAACAGAAATGGTACAGTTTCATCTGGACCTTACACTGGAAGTACCACGGGATAGCATTGCATTACAGACATGAATCCCACAGACAGGATCCCAAGATGTGGTCCTCCAGCAGCCAGCCACCAGCCTGGTTCTCAGAGAGAGAAGGTCTGGTGTGTTAAGCCAATGGCTAGATAATCCATGACTACGAAATTACACATTCTCTATTTAAAAATCCATTTAAGAAAGCATTGACTGTTTCTGAAAAGTTACTTTAAAGGAATGTCTTGCAAAACTGTTTTCTCCTTGTTTTAAATTATTGTCTCAGCAAAGACTTGAACCAAGCATATGTCAACTGAAAAGTGCTATAGAAGGACTAGATCCAGGAGCTGGATCTTGCAAACTTTGCATTCAGTTGCACTGAAAAGAATAGCCTAATATATGGTAGCAGTAATATTCATATCTGTGCTTCATTGTGGAGTTTGAAAATTCAAAAACTGATGTGATTCCCAACAGGCATCAAGACTTTTGAGAAAGATTATTTCTGTATTATTTTTAAATTAAAAAGAATTCTTCTTTTATTTCTCATTTCAGGTTGGGCCTTTGGGATACATAATTTCAAGACCTCACTTCAATCAAGAAGACCTGAAATGTAATTTTTGCTTTTCTTAAAGGAAACTAAGACCCTTAATCACAGTTGGGATTTTCAGGAAAATAACAAATATTCTTAAACATGCAATAATGTTAATATGAATAATGTTTTTCAAATTCTGTCTTCAATCCAGTAAACCTAATAATAAATTGGTGAAGATTGAAGTCACTTTACAAGGGGTGTTCCATACAGAAAATGACCCCATACTTGTTGCCAATTGTTATTTGTTCCACAGCCTTTTCTAATTAGTAGAGTTCCTTCAATTAGTAGGTGGAATTGCTTTGCATACATCCTCCAAATTGCTGTAATCAAGCCTCAGACTAGGAGCCTGTAAAACAGAGGATAGCAGGGTGGTAACAAAGCAATTGCTGGTGACTGGCTCTACATCCAGCAAGA
>WEKX01016310.1:8182-83201 GCA_013390025.1 Pitta sordida | reverse complement strand
TGTTTTAAATTATTGTCTCAGCAAAGACTTGAACCAAGCATATGTCAACTGAAAAGTGCTATAGAAGGACTAGATCCAGGAGCTGGATCTTGCAAACTTTGCATTCAGTTGCACTGAAAAGAATAGCCTAATATATGGTAGCAGTAATATTCATATCTGTGCTTCATTGTGGAGTTTGAAAATTCAAAAACTGATGTGATTCCCAACAGGCATCAAGACTTTTGAGAAAGATTATTTCTGTATTATTTTTAAATTAAAAAGAATTCTTCTTTTATTTCTCATTTCAGGTTGAGCCTTTGGGATACATAATTTCAAGACCTCACCTCAATCAAGAAGACCTGAAATGTAATTTTTGCTTTTCTTGAAGGAAACTAAGACCCTTAATCACAGTTGGGATTTTCAGGAAAATAACAAATATTCTTAAACATGCAATAATGTTAATATGAATAATGTTTTTCAAATTCTGTCTTCAATCCAGTAAACCTAATAATAAATTGGTGAAGATTGAAGTCGCTTTACAAGGGGGGTTCCATACAGAAAATGACCCCATACTTGTTGCCAATTGTTATTTGTTCCACAGCCTTTTCTAATTAGTAGAGTTCCTTCAATTAGTAGGTGGAATTGCTTTGCATACATCCTCCAAATTGCTGTAATCAAGCCTCAGACTAGGAGCCTGTAAAACAGAGGATAGCAGGGTGGTAACAAAGCAATTGCTGGTGACTGGCTCTACATCCAGCAAGAACCTAATGTGAACCTCACAAATCTAGACATGCCTTTTGCATCCCAGCCACATGTATATGTTGAGTTATATTTCTCCACTCTTTCACATGTTGCTAAAAGACAGTACTAGGTCTATAGCATGACAGATAATATGGATTAGAATAAGCCTTCTTTTCCAGCTAGCAATTCCCAAAAGAGATACTCGAGTGCTTTAAGGAACAGTAGTACACATAAGTATTACTAATGACTCACTTTCCTTAGCCCATTTCCAGGATTCCTAATGGAGTGCCGCCCTCAGCACTCAAACATAGAGCAGGGCTGGGAACTTGGTCCCTTTTCATTCAAAACTCCTTTTGCTAATAATTGAACTCTTAAGTAATTACTATAAACTCTGACTGTGTGAAACAAAATGATCAAAATGATCCAAATGTCAAACAAAAATTCCAAAATCAAATACAAACAAAGGCAAAAATATCTTTCTCTTTTTTTGTTTTTTTTTCTTTTTATAGGAAACAGCATTTTCAATCTATGGAACAAACCACTTGACAGGTCTTTTCCATCATGGCAATTCAAATTGGATGCACTGCAGCTTTTTGTGAACAGTTCAGCAATAGAATATGTTACTCCTGTTAGACCATTACATCAATTGGTATTAAAATTCTCTCAATATCCATGTCTCTTCTATTCAGCCAGTTCATGAACGACAGTTAGATAGCAACTTCATAGTAGTTTACATCAAACAGTTCAGAATAACTTTCCCCACAGTTTGGTCAGACTGCTTTTCAGTCCAGGAACTGACAACCACCAGCACAGGTCAGGCTATCAAGAAGAGCTCAGCTACCATTTAGGGCTATATGAGCTTTGCAAAAAAGCTCAGGAGTCATCAGGTCCAGTAAACTATTGCAATGAGTTCCACCCCAACCTTAGCAGTGCCAGTCATCACACAAAGTGAAATGTATGCAAAAGTATAAATACGATTGAGGTTTTGTGTAAAAAAGCAAGTGTTTGGAGGCTTAGATGACTAAGATTTTGTAAATGACAGATGAAAAATAAAATAAGGTTAACTTCTGCTATCAAAAGAAAAGCAGTAACAAACCCTGAAATTCATAATTGTTGATTTTTGTGAGTGTTTGTCCAGTCCACAGCAGACTTGGGAACAGCCATGAACCATGACAAACTAAATTCAGCATGGAAATTGTACTGAAACAAGATTTTATTATTTGACTTTGTTCCTTCCCTTTGTTCAGACACCAAGTCAGGGGAAACTGAGTAAGCAGGGAGCACCAAATCAGCAAAGAAAAAATGCAAAATATTTCAAAAATAAATGGACTGTAGAGCTTCAGCTGGTTTGAATTGACTTAGCTGCACCGATTCAATTGTTCAGTATTAAACATAATAATGTTTCCACAGATATCATAGCAGGTGAGGGTCTGCCTGCATTTTTCAAAAGGGACATTTTCCAAATTTAATTTTTGATTTAGAGCACTTCGACAGCTCCTGTTCTCCATCCAGGGAGCTTGCTGGGCTGACGAATGAAAACTGCCTGTGTGAGGCTGACTGCCCTTGGTCCCACAAAGCCATCTATGTTCTCAGTTGCTCTAACTCCACTGAAGTGGATGGAGTTAGAGCAATTTAGCAGCAGCTAATAAAACACGTTCACATATCATAGTCCACAAAAGTGTTCATGCTGTATCTATGCCAATAAACTGTGGACTACTTGATAATACTGACTGCCTGCAAACAGTAATCACTCAGGCACCATAAGGTTTGTCCTTAGAGATTTGCAACAGATTTTGCTCTTCAGTATTGAAATGCCATGAGCCTAAAAGGAGAAAAAGAACAGTAGGACTAAAGTGTGTTGGACATGCCAATAAATTAATGATAAATTATTAAAGCATGATTGGAAATATTGCCATTTTTCACAGCTGTCAGTTTAAGTATAAAAGCATCAGCACATTAAACTAGTTACTGCTTTTCCATAATTGAGACTTTAGCTTCTAGCTGTGCCCTGCAGCTTTTCATTAATCACTGGGACTGAAGTTCAAGCACAATGACAGCTTAGAAGGCATTAAATGGGCAAAGTATTTTCCAGGTACAGCTAGTAAAGGCCTTTTAGTCCTATAATCCTCAGCTAATTGTTTTTCAAAGTCTCTAAATAAAATCTGCTCATGGCGTCTCCTAGTGACAAAGTTAGCAGCAGACTAGTTCTTTTTATCTTCAAACTACGTATTTCTCTTACTAAAATCTATTGAGTGTCTATAAGTTAGCTGAATATAACAGGTGCAAATGGATTGCGATATGTAAAACTGTAACTGATACACGACCAAGGACACATTGATTAGATTGCCTGGGAAACAGCACTTCCTGAATATTTGCTCTAATCGTACCATTTAATTTGTCATAAAAGAAGTAAGATGGCATGGAAGACTTTTGCACACAGCCAGTTTCCCTTTCAACATGGGAGAAGGAAACACACAGATTTTAAAGTTCAGTGAAATTTGCATACTCAGTGCCCTGGAATAAACAGACATTTCTTTTACTGTAGTAGAGGTTGTAGGTTCCCCTCTTGGGTTCCTAGTATTCCCCCCTCTGCAAAGATTTGTACATCAGGACTTAATAGATGTGCCAAAACATTCTTTCTTTTGTATAACAAATCATCAACTGCACCAAGATTCATTAATTATGTCACCTAATTGGATTGAGGCAGGTGCAAAATACCTCAGATGAAGTGGTCACTGGCAAGAAGGCCTAAGCACAAGTTTTTCTATTAGAAACCAGCATGTCTCCAGACTCCTGGAATTACTTTGTACTTATTGATTAATGGCCATAATTTATTACAGTGCAGAAGATCTTGCATTGAGTTAAATGTGTGATTAATCAATTTTCCATCAAATTATGAACAGCAGAACAGTTGCAAGAAAGAAAATACCATGTGAATTTTTCCCATGGTATACGAATAGAAGGTATGAGGACTTCTGCTTGAAGAGAGCTAATAACTGTCTAGCACTTGTTTAATATTTCCTGCCATACTGATGAATGTCATCCACATAAATAGGCCACAGGTAGCAGTGATTGAAAGACCACCAAATAGGTTTTATAGCTGCCTCTCTTATATAATGAAATATTCTTTAAGCTCATCTCAAAACAATTTATTAATGCAAAATGCATTTCTGCCTTCAGCCTGAAATATATCATTGTTAAGTCAACAATATTATATTAAACCGATAACTGATATTGCAGAAGAAAAAATCCCTAGGCAATGTAGAGATGAATTTGAGATTTTTCTGTACAGAAGCTCATTTTTATTTCCATCAGAAACACAGACATGTGACTAATTGATGTCACTTCTAATCAGCTAGTAATGCACATTACAAGTATAGCATGAGAACATTTGGGGCCCAATTGGAGGGGGGAAAAAATCCCATGGTATTTCTATGTCTTTTATTGAGTAAAGTGACAAACTTCCTTTCCCTGGTGAAGCAGCATATGCTGTAGAGTTTTATATTACCCTACATCTTCCATCCATTTTGCTGAAAAGATACACCTCCCCCACTCGAGGAGAATGACATAAAAAACCAAGTTGACAGCACTTGCTGGGGGAAAAAAATAATTAACTTTTAAAAAATATGAAAAGCAATATGAAGCATTTGTAAAATGAAAATATAGGGGATTTCTCTTAAATGTCTCTGTGTTGGGTCAAAATTTTATTTTCAAATCACAGTGCCAAATTACTCACAGGGATTTAAGTTACAAAAATGCCTGGTGGCCATGCAGTTCATTTTCTAAGGTGTATATGAGTAATTTCTGCTATCTTTGGTGCCTTTCCCAAGCAACTCCCCAATTTCCAGGGTGTAGAGTAGAGTCACATAGAATCACACAGAATATTCTGAGTTGGAAGGGACCCACAAGGATCATCGAGTCCAACTCAACACTGTCTCCCTGGCGGGAATCGAACCCGGGTCTCCCACACGCCAGGTGGGGACACTTACCACTGTACTAAAGTGGAGTCAGGCTCATCCCTCTTGTTACAGACTACAGGAGATGGGCACTTGTGACTTGTTACTCCTTCATATATACAAATTTCCTTTTCACTGCACTTAACTTCCCAGCTAGGACAGAAACCTTTCTTCTCTGCTTGCTGCCTCTGTTAGTACTGCTTCTGAGATAAGGACTTCTGTTTTTAAAATCATGACCTCCAAAATGTCCTACCAAATCCTGTAGATGGTGCAAGGAGGCCATTCAAAATAATGCTTATTTTTTTGAATGCCCAAATGTCATAGGCCCAACTGTGCCGAGGGGGAGCAGAGAACAACTTGAAATTATGTATTTTCTTTTAAAATGTCTCCAGTCGAAGCTGTTTGCAGCATCTAAAAATGACTATTTTTTATTGGCTTTTCTTGGCTTTATTGGAAATTAATTGAAAGTAATCATGCTTGGCAAACAGATGGTTATATCTCAACATCCCACTGAAATCAATATTCTTTGACTCTGTTTGTATCATCACAGAATGATAACTTCAGTGGTTCCAAGCTAGATTTGTTGCCAGAAGGAGAGGTTAGAAATTTACATCTGAGGAAGAGGATTATAAAATATGTCTTCTATTTTATAAATAAATTCTAATGTGATATTTAATCAACAAATCATTAACTGCTGCATTAGGAATGTCAGATCCCACTTCATCTGCATGCTGGAGCATTGCCTGTGGATATGGGAGATCTCATTTAGAGCTTTACCCACACTTCAGAAAACTGAAACTATTGAGGAAGTTCCTTTCCCATTCATGTTCACTTTAATCATGGGAAGCGTGGGATGCCTTCACCTACGCTGTGTTTTTCTGACATCCATTAAACGGATGTTTGCATTCCCTGTGTGATTAATGTACTGAACTTATCTCTCCTCTCCAAGAAGAGGTATCATGCAGTAGGGGATGGATGCTGAAGCGTGAGCGATACATACTCTGTGATGCATAACGTGTGTGATTATCAATGAATATATTGAACAAATTACAAAAGTGAAAAGTGGAGGTTAGTGCTACCCTGGGAAAGTTCAGAACTGCATTGCTGTCTAGATTGAGTGAAGAATTGCTGAAGTATACAGAAGAGCAGTGTATAAAGAACACAACTGTGTCACTCTGAAAAAATGTTTACAGTCACAAAGTACACAAACATATCTCTTCTAGGTTTGATGTTCATCATATCTTCTAGGAGATGTTTGCATACATGTGGCCATACATACATTCCAAGAAGCAAAAGTTGAATTGCAGTAACAGAGTATTTCTTTTAAATACTCCAAACTCTCCCTATCCTAATACTCATTGACTCAGATTGAGCCCTGAGGCCAGGTTTTTCATATGCATCCAGCAAGGCAAGAAGAAATCATCCTCATGTGCGGTCTAAGGCCTTCTGCTAGGACATGAGGACTACAGGTGTCCTCCATGGCTCATCTGGGAGCTAAAACCGAGGACTTTGCTTGACAGTCAGCAGCTACTTGCTAGCCCCTTGTCTTCTCTCCTCCTGAGCAACAGGGTTGTGTGTAGCTCTTTCTCTCCTCCATGGGGCACAAGGTGTTGACTGGCCATGTTTTCTACCCCACGGCAATGGGTGTAACCCAAGTGGCACTCCTATAACATTTTGATCGGTGCTATCTTTCACTGTTTGTATTTAATACTCTTGCACACTCCAGTGTGTATGATTTTTCTGATTATTTTTTAAATATTATTTTGGTTACTAATTAGGAGTCTGTTCCAAGTAAATGAAGTCACACAAGTGTACTCCCTGTGAGAAAAGTCTTCTCAAGATAATAGTTGTCTACTAAAATTGGGATGTGGGCAGTCTAAATACTACAATATATACCTAAAGGAAAAAAAAAAGTGCTAGTACCTCCCCAACAAAACTAAAAGTGCTATATTAGTACTACTGATAAATCGGTTTGGATCCATTATTAGTGACACTGAACAGAGAGTTCATTTTGTCAGCTGTAGGCATCAGCCTGTAGCATGTTCTGAACATGTGCATTTGCCTTCGGTTACTCAAAGGAACAAACAGATGTTTCTCTTGGATATATTAACTCTAAATGTATTTATTTTGATTCTTTCCTCTTATGGTCTTTTATAGTTCTTCTGAAAACCTTTATTTAAAGGTCATTTAGATACTGAGGTTACAAATGTAAGAACATATTGAAGGAAGGACTGATGATCAGTTGTGTCTCATGGCTTTCACCATCCACTTAGGAAAAGCTGTGGGAGATGTTTCTGCATGGGGAAGACAAGAGATCCATGGGGTCATGGAAAAGACTACAGATAGTAGAACCAGGAAAAGACAAAGAAAAAACATGGGTCTAAACTATGAGAATGTCTCTAGTAAAGGACAGGCAGCAAAATCTGGGTTTGGAGATTGAATATGAGAGAGCATGAGGTAGGTTTGTACTTGGGTGACTAAAACTATGTCAATAGATGCCTGGGAGTCAGATTACTTCACCCACATGAGTCCATTTGGGGTTTTTTGAGCAATGGAGCTACAGAAATCGACACAATGGATACATGGCCAGATGGGGGAAGCAAACCCTTTTACATCAGGAAAAAAATCCACAACCAGATCCATCAGGCAGACTGACTCCACCTAAATTTCTTGAAATTAAAACTTCAAATAGATATTCAGTCATAAAAAATGCAATCTGCATGTGGTATCTCAACAGTTATATCAGCACATCTATAGAATTATCTTGACTCACATAAACGGAGAGGCTCCTAAATAAAGTCAGTACGTCACCTGGAGTACATGAAACTAACGTACGGATATCATCATCCATGTTAAAACCAGAATTAATTAAGTCCCTTAAAAGCCTTCTGCTTCAAAGAGTGAAATACATCTTACATATAGCTTCTTACAGATACATAGATTGCCAGATCTTAAATGAAAGTTAAAGGTCCTTGAGGAAACTCATTGTTAAATGAAGTCATGCACGCTTCTTGCAGTTGTCTCATGAGCTGGAAAGCAACATTTTACAACTAGGATGTCTAACAAATGACTCCTCAGGCAATTTTTTTCTGGAACTTGCTTACGCATGACATTTGCCTAGTTGCGTCATTCTGAATGTTCATTACCATTTCAGATCAAATAATTTAGTTTTTACAATTACATATCAATAAAAATTAGGTATGGAAATAAAATAAATTTTTGACCTGTAGATATTTGCAGTTAATCTCTATTTGTTGCAGTTAAAGCTGATTCTTCAAATATTTACACTCCACTTCTATTATTTGCCAAAGAGTGTGAAGTCCTTTTCCCTTCCTGGGGACCAAAACCAAAGCAGACACAAACCAATGAAAGCAGCAGTGAACTCTGCAGAAACAGCTTCTATGTTAGGTCAAAGCTTGGTCCTCAAAATACTGAGGAGGAGAAGGATGTGCTACCCTTGAGTAGGCTGATGTTCACTACTAGGCACACTGGAAGTCACCCACTTCAACTCCTTCCTCAGCACCTCCCAGCCGGTTATGCCATGCCACAGCAGGTTCAGACAGCTGTTAGCTCCATCCTTTGCTGAGGTTCAGGGGATCTTGTCTAACTTTTGCTTTAATCCTTAAGAACCTAAGCCTGTGCTTATGACATGTTAGATACCTTGCTGCAGCCAGACCACTGGAGAGAGCAAGTTCTCCCATGCAAGCACCTGCAGCCCTCATGTCCTCAGCCTTTTGCTGGGAGTCTAAGAAGGGGAAAGGCAGGTCTGCAAACCTCATCCTGGCTCCCCAGGATGCTGCTAGCACAAGTTGGCCAGGGGCAGGGCTGCAGCAGCCTCTGCCTGGGCCTCTCCCCTACCAGTCCTCTCCTGGCTTCTGCACTTTTGGCACAGGCTTGCCTGGCTCCCAGCCTCTGGCACCGGAGGATGGGCAGGTGGTTTGTGCTGCTGTGACCTTGCTCCAAGCAGACTTCTTATCACCAGGGGTCGGCAAACCGAGGAGCAGAACAGGACCTTGAAATGTAACCTGTGACTCTCAGGGGAGCATGGTGCCGATCACTGAGGTCTAAAACAGCCTGTCTTTAGGTGTCACATTCACTCTCAGACCCACACAAGACACAGGCCCCAGCTCTAAAAAAACCTCCAGCCAGTTAAACCAGCAATTCTAAAACAACTGGCACACAACTAGTGAAGCATCCTGCTAAAATGGAGGGAACAAAATTATCCGCAGCTCTCTCAAAGGAGCGTGTCTCCCAGAGAGCATGAATGAAAGGGATAGGCCAAAAGGTGCATGTAATGGCAGCAAACCACAAGCATGTAAATATGCAAGAATATACTTTGAAGGAAAATTTTAAGCTTCATTAGTAAATGCTTTTTGCATTACTCACTTTATTTACAGAAGACAACACAGGACGGCTAACGAGGCAGAGTATATCTCGGGGTGCCAGTACACTGTGCTGTGAGGAGCTGGCAGACCAATATCAGGCCAGTTATGTGTGCTGTCCCCAGTTTCAAGGGGCTCTACCAGGCAGTATGTCACGGATTGACTTCTTGGGCAGGATCCAACACCCAGTGAAGTCATGAGTAGCCTTGTCATTGACTTTGGTCCATCCTTGCTCCCCGGCACCCAAAAGTGAAAGCAGCTACTTGTCACAGCTTTCTCAGCCTTAACGCCATGCTGGGTCTCAGAGGATTTGCCCTGGGGCAAATCTCCTGGGAACAGGGCGAGAAAACGGGACGCAGGTCAGGAGGCTTCCCTGAAATTCTTCTTTCTCTATCCAAGAATGGGGAAAAAAATTGTGGTTTTACTACACTATCTTGTTATAAATTTTTTTACTCTCCCTTCAGCCAACAGTAGCATTAAGGAAAGTTGTATTTTTCCCCTACCATCCACGAGGTGTTCATTATTGCAAACAGTAGGAACTCAGTCTCCAAAAATATATTTGGATCTTAAGAAGAATAGCATATGGACTTTTAAAGTTTGGACATCCATTTTAAAAGAAAAATATGAGTGGGCTTAACTCTAGTTCTTATGTGAATTTTATACGTCTCATACATTTTTTCATATGGTTAATATCAGTCAAGCATGGTTGATATTCTAGTAAAGCATTTTCTTGTTATTTTTATTCAAAATATCCTCCTGAAGGTAAGTTAAATGCTCCGTAGCCCCAAATCTAAAATTAAATTTTAGGAAAATGTCCTTTTAAAATGGCGTATTGTGTTAAGCCATAGATGCTAAATATTATTCCTGGCATGACACACCACCACAAGTAACAGAATTAATTTTTCTTGTACAGAAATTACTAATTAAATAAACATAATATAAATTTCTACAACCAATGTTTCCCTGCAGTAGCAAAATCTGGTCTGGGGTAAAAAGACTGAGAAAAATTGTTTACCGTAAAATAATTTTTTTCAATTGCACTCAAGCTTACTTTGGGCCAGATCACCCTCCTTTTGGATAAAAGCAAAGAGCTGAAACTTAGGGGAGTTTCAGTTGCAAGGAAACCATTTTGGTGCTAGACAGGAAATGGGAGAACAGCTTCCTTATGGCAAGAAAAAGACTAAAGGACCCTAAGCAGGCAACATAAAGCCTGTGTTGGTCTCAGACCCAGACTTGGTGCTTCAAGACTAACCTGGAGACTTTGCAAAATGAGGCTGAGATATCTATTCATAAATAGATATTTCTGAACATGCACCAAGCAAGACTTGTCTACCATGAGCCAAGAGCAATCAGAAGTAAAGTCAGAATAACCCTAAGATAAAAGGGCAATAGAACAGCGCTGACGTGACCTCAGGGTTCTCTACCTTGCATTTTTAAGATTGCCACTCAGCCATTTTATGTCCCTTAAACTCTCAGCTGCCTGCAAACCATATTTTATCCATCCCTTATCAAACACTTTGTGGTTACACTTCAGGCCAGATCTAAGCAAAGTTATTAATCATCTGTCAAATAAAATTGTCATTCTGCTCCATCCTTATTCTTTTTCAATAAAGATCAATTGAAACTGTGCAAAAAATGTCAACAAAGTCAAATCTTTTAAAAAGAAAGCAAAATGAAAGAACTGTAAGCTGTGGTCCACCACACTTTAAAGTAACTTTAAGCTGTGGTTTTGGATTTGGACATATCTAATATTGGCTAGTAGTTGTTATTATTTATTGCTTAAATGTGAATCTTTGTTTTCTGTCTAATAAGCCTTACGGAAGAAAAAGAGACATCTGTGCTAAAGTAACCAATCTTTATGGGTGGGGAAGAAACCATCTGGGTTAAAGTAACCAGTCCATGTCAATTCTAAATCAAGAAGCAGTTGCTACATGAAAAAAAAGAAATGGTACCTTCATTAAATCAAAGCAGTGAATTTGAAAATGAGTATTCTAATCTTTTGGTACACCAGCTTAGTTCACAAATGTGTCTCTAAAAAATCATACTGTAATGCAAAGCTGATGTCTGGACAAGGTAAATAATTTCTATTTTAAGCTTTGTCACACAAACACAAGTTTTGGACACATAAAAATCAGAAAGAATGACTATTGTAGTTACAGTGCTGAAACCATTCAAAATTACTTCCAATTAAAAGTCAACAGTATTTGTACATTGAAATTTATCAAGTATTTTTGAAAATGTTTTATTCCAGCATTTGCCTTTCAGTTGTTGTTGCCTTGTTGCAAGACTCTTCCCATTTTCCAATGATCTGTGCAAGTGTGTAATTGTCTTCGTCTCATAGAGTTACCCACTTGGCCTCCAGTCAGGCAATAATTTCCTAATCCCATTGTCAATGCTCCATTTCCTTCTACCATAAGCAACGTGGCATTGATTGTCCTCTTACACGCACCAGAAAGACTTCAACCCTCTCTACAGCTCACTATTTCTGACAGTATCTTTCTAGCAAGGTGCCCACCGTGGTTCATACCCAGGTTGGGGAACACTTAGGAGCAGAAAAGCTCTTGAGACACAACCATATTTCCCAGCCCAGAGTAAGCCTTCCTTTACTGCCAATGGCCACAGAGGTCACTTCTGTTTGCCTTCAAACAGCGTTTGTTTTCTTCTGTCTCAAAGAGCTTATCTCATCCTGCCTTTCATGGGAATTAAGCCTCTTTCCCGTGATGTTAAAATACCAGTTGCTACTTTATACTTCCTACTTCTGTAACTTCATTTTTCTCTTCTGTTTCATTGCCTTATGAGATCGGTTGCAGAGCAGGGAATGAGCTATTAATCCATGAAAATAAATTCCCAATATTTAGCATGAAGTTGCGTTTGTGGAGAAAATACTAGTTTTGCAGGAGCAGAGTAACAGCAAAGATGTGCTCTGAAGAGGTCTATGCGAGGGTGATGCGTTGCCTTCTCTGTGCTGTGAAGAGGGAAGGGTTTAAGACCAGAGCAAATTAATAACATGGGTGTTTATCCTGGCTATTTGAAAAGCTCTGTCTGAGAACCTTAGTACCATTCCTCAACTCCAAACACACCCTTTATGATAGTGACAGGAGAAAAAATTAGTCTCCAGATGATATGAAGTTGGTGACAGCTTTCTGCTTTTCGATTGCCTACGCCAGACTTCAAGTTTTTCCTTCTGAAATTGTAACTTACATATTCCTCTACAAGCACATGCTTTGGTGAAACTCTACTTGACCGCTACAACTTCAGGCCCTGCTGTGAAAAGCCAAAGTCCAAATTTATATCTGATATTTACTGCACAAAATTCTTCAAGAGGCAAACAGCCTTTCCATCGCACTACTTGAGGCACAAACTTAGCACGGAAAATTATTTATTCAAATGGCTTGGATCCAAAATTTTGCACAAAATAGATATTCACATCATCATTATTACTTGGCTTTGACTGCTCTTCTCAGGAGGCCATAACAAAATAACTACAACTAACCGGGCACAGGCCTTTCATTGACAGAAATGTAAGTTTGCTGTTTTATACTGTCAGTGATATATAATCAATTGCTGCTGCTTGATTGGTACTGCCTATGGCACTAGGAAAATTAAAATTAGCATAAATTATAACATTTAACCTTTCAGTATCAGCACAAGATGATATATAGGTAAATGGCAGGGTAAAAATCATTTCCACAATGTACCTTTCAAAAATGCATGCAAGTAAAATGAAAGAACTTATGACAATGTTAATTAACATTATGGCATTTTAATGGACTCATTTCACCGTAATGTTTAAAAAGTTAAAAATAAGATTATTAATCAGGTGAAATCCAACTGAGAAAGTGCTGTCTGGATATCTTCTGCCAAGTGGAGATTTTGCTATGAATTCACTGTCCGTGTGGTGTTGCCCTCCCTGGAGCTACATATGAGGAGGCAGTAGCTTCAAAGGACTGAAGAAATAATGTCGTTTTCTGATGCTCTTTGGTCCTCATATTTAAAGCAAATGTTAGGACAGAGTTGGCCTTAATTAAAAATAAATGTGTTTCACTGATGCTTCCTGAGGTATGCTGAAAAGTTGGGCTAAAGTGATTGCACTTTGTTGTCAGGAAAACATCTACCTTTGAATGAACACTGTTGCAGTTCATATCATTCATATTATAGTTCTCTTTTCTTTTTAAACATAACTTTCTTTTCATTTACGTAATGTTTTCCCACACTTACGATTATTTCGAAATCAAGATGGGAAAGAACAATACAATCTAATCCCCTCAGTTTTTAACAAATGAAAATGTGATTGAACATTGAATATAAATAAATATAAAATTTATTCAGTTTTCCACATAGTTTCATTTCTTCATGAATGTATGCAGCAGTTAAAGAAGAAGCAAGTGATATAATCCCATTTACTTCTGGAAGATGTAAAGGATAGCCATAAACCTAGAGAGAGACAGACAGATATATGGATGCACAGACAGGATAACATTTTCAAGGTTTCTGGTGAGAGAATCCTTGCAACAGATGTATTTTTTAATTTAGGATTTTCAGTACAAGCTTAGATCATTCATAATTATACCCTCAGACAAGAAGGGTGATATAAATAAACTTTAATGGAAAGGAAACAGTCTGTAGAATAAGCATTTTCTTTGAATCATAACAACTCTTTGAATTTAAAAAAGAGGCTTTCCTTGAGGGATTGGGTGAAAACCATTTAAAACACGGCAATCCTTCCCACTTTCTTCTTTGTCTGAGCAGATGGCTGCTGGTCAGAAAAGGCTGAATATGAAAAATACTAATTTGTCAGGTTGATTCTGGCCCTCAAACCTAGAACCAGGGCAAAGATAAGAACATCAGAGGGAGGCAGGAAAGCAGAGGGAGAGTCCCTGAGATCTGGTGCTCCTACTGAAGAGCAGAAAAATTATACGGAAACTAAAAAAGGAGCACTAGAAAAATATCTCAAAGGAAGCAATCACAGGACCTTATTGCTCCAGACTCTGGCCATATACAGACACTGGAACCTCCTTTGAGCTGAAAGGATAACAGCCTCAAGTCTCTACAGAGGGGAAAGGGGTGCCTGGATTCAGGCCTTTTTGCCAGGGGCTCTGATAATCCAGAGACAAAAGTCAATAGTGAATTCCAGAGCAGCAGCTGTGATGTTTCCATCTGGGGACCAGAAAACATCTGAATGAATGAGAGAAATGATCTAACAATCAATAATTTTTTTCAAGGCATCACAAGAAGCCTTTGAACAATATCACAAGAAGGAAAAAAAAGAGAGAAATGCTGTTCTAATGGAGGGGAAAATGAACCCACAAACAAGACCAAATTGACATACAGTACAGCACTATGTTCACGGGAGTAAAAAAGACGAGTCTGGGAACTGAGAGTTTCAGTCCAGAAAAACATTATTTAAAATGTTCTTCGCAAGCTTGACTGTGGAAAAAAAAAGTCCACTGATTGTAGTGAAGAAGAAGTGTTGCTTAATTTCATAGAAATCAGTACATCTTCCAAAGTCAAGCTTCGCAGTATAATAGACTAAAATTTTGTTCTATTATGCAGATGACTGCACCTTGATCAAAGGAGAAAGGTAAGAAGAAAGATCATCTGTCTGTTCGGGGGCCAAGGGGAAGGGTCAAAAATTAAAATGTAAGCAGTAAACCTGAGCTCCTGGTTCTTTTTTCCTGTAGTCCTTATGGGACATCAGTGTTTAGACTACGCTGGGAAAGTTTTATATGCTACTCCTCCAAATGCAGTGTGTATGATGGTGAGCTCAGAGACCTTTTCTTGTCATCTCAAACTGTTCTCATAGAGAAGATTTAAGCTGAAAATGGAGACAAAAGAAGAAAAAAACCCACCAAGACCCTATTTCAGACCAAAGAGGGCTCAACGATGGAGCAACCCGCAATAGGAACACAAATCAGCTCAGGTATTTGAGGCTGAACAGAGTTCTTTTATAACTTACAGATGGCTGAAATCATTTGTAGGATTTAAGAATTTGCTGGTCTTGGTTAGTGTCCAGAAAGTCAGGAAACAATAACAAAAAACAGCTTTTAGATGTACTCCTGGCTTAAATAGTTTCCAGGGATTGCATTTATGTGTTGTCTGGAGATAAACTTCAGCACAGTGATGCAGTCACAAAGTATCCATCTCCCTGCTAAGGGGAGATATGAAACGTAGGTGTTGCCGTGGAGTAGATGAGACCTATGTAATTTTTACTAAGTGTCAGTGCCTCACTGCTTTGTGAGAACATCACAGAATAGCTGCCTAGCCTTCTCATAAATAAGCCTTCTGGCAAGATAACTGCTAGAGAAACCACAGTATTTAAAAAAAAAAAAAAAGTTAAAATCCCAAATAAAATAAAATATAAATAAAATAAAATCACCACCAACCAGCAGATGTCAAAAAATAACCAATGCAAAATTGTTTCATCAATCTCAAAATTCCTAAAAAATTCTATTGTAACATGGCTAACATTAAATTCTTTTGGACTTTTCTAAGTGAGTTTTTTTAAAATAACTGTGGTGGTCCTATAATGAGAAATATATTTCATATTTCAACTTTTAATCATAATCTTTCTCCAACATATTCTACTTAATTTAGAAAAGGAACATACATAACGTCTAGATTCTGCCAATGTTTGCAGACAGTCTTAGAGGACTGGATTCCTCATCTTACTCTTTTGGAGTCCAGCAAATGCTGCTCTTTCTTCACTGAGAAATTGCACTTCTTGAGGACACTGTGGGTCTGCTGAAGCCTTGAGTCTCCAACATTCTGGCCAGGATTTGTCTTACTCAAGTAAGATATAATTACATTACAACAGATAATTACTTCCTCATTATTTTGCAGAAGTATGCAAAATAGGAGGACAAACTATTGTTTGGATGAATAAGAAAGTCAGTTCACAGCAGCCAGGTGTTGGCAGAAGACACAGGCTAAAGAGAAAACCCCTGGTGAGCATGAGTCTGTGGGGCAAGGGCTAGCAGGGAGGTCGATGTCTGGGCAGGATAACGCAGCTCCTGCCTAAAGACCAGAACTGTTCTGCTTAGTAAGCATACTGAGAAACACTTCCTTGAAACACAGTTGAAAATAATAGTCCTCATATTTTATGTCAATGGGTAATTTCAAAGATAAGCCACAGCTCTGTGTGTATTTTTATGAGGGTAGGAAGCAGGGAATGAAATATTACAGAGCACTAGAAGATTAATATTACTGTGGGACTCAAAAGTCCTGGTGTAGAGTTTAAACATGTAATGAAATTTGGCTTCTCTGTGCTGTGAAATACACAGGCCCTAATTATTTCATGACATTTCTCACACAAACACAACGCCAGAATATTTTATCACATTAAATAATTTTAAAAGTCATGGATACATGAAACATCATCAAGTATATGAACTTTAAACAACATCTTTGTGAATCGCCTGACCTCTACAACCTTCCAACATCCCCCTGCTACAAAAGCAGAAGTTATTGTTATGATTTTCTTTTTTCAAATATAAAGCAATCATGAAATGCTGGATTTAATTACATGGGTTTCTGTGATTTTTCTAGAATGGATCAAGTCTTGGACGTACAAATTATGTCTTACAACTGAGTGTTTAAGGCTCCTGAGATGTGTAATGCTCTGAGTAAATGTGATTTTAGGGTCTGTGAGCCATTACCCCTCAAAAGCTGTAAGTTTGTAGCAGGAATGTCGCTGTCTTCATATGGAAACTCATCTCCATTGACATCTCTTTGTTTAATTGCAATTTAAATCATGGTGTATTTCATTATATCTCAAAATGGATTACAATGCTCCATTAATTTTGTAGTTACGTATGGGAAAAGATCTACTAGTGACTCTATGGGTCATAGATAAGGCTTTGGTTTGTGAAGGGAGCTCCTATTGACATCAGTGTGAGTTCTGCACATGAACTGAAGGCATGACACGGCCCATTATTCTCAATTTTCCATAGTACAGTCTCGGAGACAACACATCACAATAGAAATTGCTTATCTGGGATGCATCAATAAATATCTTCCAAGTTTATTTCTTCTCAAATTTGCAAAAATTCAAACATTTTTCTGTACTCAGATGGTTATACTTTTTCTAAATGATATTGTCTTTCCTTTTATTCCTCTCAGATACACCACATAAAACCATCCTCATTAAAAAAGAACATGCTGATGAAAAAACACATCACTTACACTACCAGAAGAGGAAATCAATGAAAGATCTTACCTAACTACAACTGCGAGCTCTGTTATTGATATCAGATAGAAAAAAATCATGTCACAGAAGCTTTCTCTTATTGTACTTCACAATAGTGAGAAAATTTATTTTAAAAACATGTACATGTAGGCCAAAGATCGAGCAGAAGTAGTGGAATGAATTTGAAGAGTGGATACATTAAGGAGAGTCAGAGCAGCAGGGCATGGTGAGAAGCAGGTCAAAATCAGCAATGATGGTATAACACCTAGTAAAAAAAAATATACAGGGTATAAATAGGAAAAATTGTAACACTCAGACCTCTTAAAGTGTGAAAGTAAAAATAGTGGTGATTCTGTACTCTATGCTATACATGTGGAGCACTTCAATGAAATGTGAGAAGCAACTGATGTTTGGTTAGAGACCTTAGACCCTGCAGCTTTCATGCCATGCATCAAGAATGAACTTTAAGCACTCAGGGCTCATCTAGACCTCGAAGGCACAGCCATCATTCGAGACATGACACTGCTCCCTCCTCAAACTGTGTTGCATGCAAGTGAAAAGGTGGGAATTGTGTCCAGTGCTGTGCACTTCTTTGACCCCACTGCTGCCAGTGGAGCAGCAAACCAGACTTATACTCAAAGCAAATTATACGTCATCCTAGCAGAATCATTTCAGGGTTACTGAAGATTTTTAGTCTGCACTCAATAAGAAGGACAGACAGGTTCCGTTCAAGGCAGTTTAACAATATAAACAGGGGTTACTTCAAGAAAAGGGAGCGTTTCAAAAGCAGAGAGGGAGAGGAAGGAGGGAAGGCATGGACACGTACCTGCTGATGTCAAAGCATTTAAGACACAAGCAGAAGCGACTTTCCTGGAGCTGCCTTGACTCAGCCCTTCTTTGGTTCCCCACAGCAGTACCCAACACAAATGCTTCTTTGACCAGAATGAGTCCCAAGCTGGTGGAAGTCCAAAAACTCATGGCGTACACACAACACCACCCAGGTACAAACACTGATTCTTTGTTTGTTTGACTGCACTTTGGGAAAGCCAAGAGCAAGTAGTCAGCTCTAGTTAGTTAATGCTTAAGTTCTATTTGACTGCCTCAGGGAAAGTGAGGCACATTTTTAACCCAAACTAGATACTGACTAAAACTGGTCATGTTGAGAATGTACAGACGAAACATGAGGAACCATAAAAGTGCCTTTAGAAGCACCTAGAGAAAGTAAAACTTCTAATATTTACAGTCAGCACATACATCAACAAGAAATACCTTTACCCCTCCCTACTTCCTCCAGAACATTAGCACTAAGTCCTTCTGGTAGATATTCTTCAGATAGACAATGGTGCGTCTCTGATCAAAGTAGGGATCAGGGGTGGATCCACAGGAATGTGGGTCCCTGAGCCGCTTCAGAGACCTCATGAAGGACACCACTGCCCACATCACTCAGAACCTCATTTCCTCTGATTATATCAATATACTGATACTCATCCACCTGACAACCAATGAAACTTGTCAGTAAAGATGAAGCGGTCCTGATTCCCCAAAAGATTCAAAAAGACCCACAGCTCTTCTTCTCCTAAGTTTTAATATGGACTTGTCAGGGATTGCTTGTGTAAAATGTGCATATGGACTATGACAGTGCTGGGCTATTTCCTATCTATCCAACTGGTGTTTTCCCAATTCTACATGGATAACTCATTGTTCACATGTTATGTTGAACTTGTTCATCACTGTAGTAGGGACCAAAGAAATTTCCATGGCTCAGCAAGTTTCTGTAAAGGTTTTTATGAATACCCTTGATGGCCTAAGTGCTTCTATGCTGCAATATCATGGCCACATCTTTGATATTACAAGGGGGAGAAAAAAACCCTACCAGAAATAAACAAGGTACAGATTGCTTGGAAAACACAGATAGCTTTGAAAAGCATCCTGTCTCATGTAAGATTTTTCCCAATAATGAATTCCATTGCCACCGTTAAGTCCAGATGGAAAACTGAGGTTTTGAACACAGTCAAGAAAAATCCATCAATAGTTGAAAAAGTCACTGCACCTACATAAATCTATGTTGTCTTGTGCAATCCAGTTTTACAAAGCATATGCTGAGTGTTGTGTATGAACCAAATCAATAAGTAAGACAGGAAGTGCAGAGAAATCTGATATTGGAATAAAGGGAGGGCTGCAGCTACCATTGAGGAAAATGCTAAACTTAAATGCTTACTGTACTTCCTTATCTTCCTTATCTAGGATTGGGGTTAGGACCACCTACTCTCCACTGAAACTCTCCTTCTCACTAGTCTCCTCAGCCCTTTTTATCTTGGACTGCAGGGGAGACATGGAGAAGTTTTGAAAGGTGTTTCCTATTACTGTCAAGAAGCTTTCTCATCATCACCCATTGTCCCTGCTCCTTCATTGTGCCTGTGCCTGGGAAATGTGCTCCCTTCTCAGCACTCTCATCACTGCCAGAGCTGGATGGGAGGAGCACGGTGCAGAGCTGTAGGATGAGCAGATGAATGGAGCCCCTGAAGAAGACCTCAATTCTCTTTCTGCTCCAGTTAGTGATAAATTTCCATAGAACTGATGGCTGTCTTTTGGCAGTGCTAGAATAGTACACTGGCTATTTTTCAGCTGCTCTATTCATTGCTAAGGTAAGGCACAAGCCTTTTTCATTCAGGAGTGTCTTTAAAGTGTAGATTCTGCCCTTACTTTAGATCAGAGTCTTTTTCTCAGGACAGGATGCATCTCGAACCACCAAACTTTGTGTCGCACCTAATCAAGGTGGAGAGAAACTATGTAGGAAGCCCATGCACAGTAACTGGTAGGCAGAAACAGTCCACTGGAGAGTGTGCCAGATCCACTGGTTCACACAACCAGTCTTTCTCCTCCATTGGCAAAGGGACCACTCCAGAAAACTCAGGGGAAAGGTCCTTATTTCAGGGACATTCCACACATTTGAAACAGGAACTGGTGAAGTACAGAAGAGTCAGTACTGAGGCATCAGTGTTGGGATTGGGAAAGGGAACGATAAGTAAAATACCCACACTTCAGGAAGTATTAGCATTTAAAATGCTGTAGTTGTGGTACCTGATATTCTGCATTCTGTTAGACAGCACAGTTGTGGAGATATTATATCTGTTTCCTTGCAGACCATGTAAACACATCTAAGTAGTGAATACAATCAGAAAAGCAGCAACATTTTAGGTACGCTTTAGATGCTGCATAGCTGTGGAGTAAGCTTGGGTGGTAAAATTATTTTGTCATATATTTTTTTATTACATGGATATACATATTGACAGAGTTTCTTCTTCTAATTTTTTCTTTAATGACTGCTTTCAAAAGACAGTAAATAAATTAGCTTCTACTGATCATGAAGCAATAGTTAGTATTTTTGATCTGTGCAATTAACATAAAAAGATAATGTGTGAAATGCACAAAGCATGTGCATCATGAGTCAGCATTGTCATCAGTAGTCCTGCTTTTCAATAAAGAAAAAATTGTTTGGGGAAATTGGTCAAACAGCTACACACTGCTGATTTCTGATATTTTAAATAAAGATCAGTAATGCTATTCTATTAGGGTGATGAGACCAGAATTAATTTAAATAACATTGTGCCTGATTCATGAAAAACAAAAAAATGCCTCCACAGCCAGGGGCCATTATTTTTGTAATTTTTCTATGGAAACGTCATGGTCTGTATTCAACTTCCAGCTAAAAAAAAAAAAAGGTTTCAATTTATACAGATAGAGTTTTATCTTCACAATCAGTTCCAAAAGGAATTACTTAACTACTAAAAGAAACCTCCAGTGTTTAGTTCAGAAACACATCAATTGGACATCAGATATATTTTTCTTCTAAAATATCCATTCTCTCTGCCACAGCAATCAGAGAAGAGTAAAATAGGCTCAGGGAAGAAAACATACCTAGATACATTAATAGGCCCTTTGCTTTTTAGACATCAGTATAATTCCCATTATCAAATTAATAGAGAAGCAAAAAAGTTTTTGAAAGCATGAATCTTAATAAAGATGGGAATTAATGTGAAACACAGAGATCTGCTGTGCTCCTGTAATGCTTAAAAAGTATGTTCTGTTCAACAGCTCACACTTACGTGTTTGCTCAGAGCGTATTTCTAAGCAAACTATACCAGCATTGTAAATAATGTTTTCATTTTGCTCTTCTGATTGCACTCTTTTTTTCCATCATGACCAAAATCTGTGTACCTTGGAGAGATATCCCAGCCAGCTGAGATACAAATTATGTGGGTAGCACAACTTTGTGAAAGTGCAGTGCTTAAAGGAGCTGTCTGAGAGATGCTGCTCAAACAAAATCAGATGAATATTGCCTGCTGGTTAGAATGTTTCTGTGAAAGCCAAATCACATTATATTTCAAATCTGGCAAAATATTTACAATATTATTTTTACCTTTTCCTGTATGATTTTTATTAAAGTGTATACTTGCTCAGTAAAGAACAAGCTCAAACCAACTACCACAAGCATATTATCCATACTTGTACAGGAAAGTAGTTTGCTTTCTAAAGTTACAAGGAATATTTAAAATTAATGAAAAAAAAAATAACAGGGAAAAAAAGTCTCTCCTCAGTTTGTTTATAGTGCGCTTTTGGCTGTGCTTTCTGTGTGGCCAGTGTCAGCGTTTCTTTTAGTTTCCCTTCATTTGCATCCCTCACAGCCACAGAGAGATTATTTTTAAAGCAGATATATGTAATTGAAAAACCACAAAACCTGGCTGAAAGATGCAGCATAGGGTGGACTCGCTGAATTTTAATCCCCTTTTTAAACTTGTAGATTGCAAGTTTTTATGTGTGGTTTAAACTTTTAGTGGATTAAATAAAAACCTGCAAACCATCCTTTCCCAACTTTTGTTTAGAAAAGGTCTTTCTTTTCACTTAAAAAAATTAAATTTCCATGAGGAAAACTTGCTTCAGGTGTAAATTGTTGTCTGAAAACAGAACTTACTCCCTGACTTAATATTCCAAGAAAGTAACTCACTGATCCCAGGTGACCAGGTGGATACAACTAGGAAAATTACTTTCATGTCTTTTTTATTAATGAATTCTAATAATACTTTACTGCATTTTTACAGATAGTGTATTTCTTTCTAAATGCTGCACTCAGTGAGATAGACAAGAGAAAAAGGAAAATATTCTTATTAGACTATGAATTTCAGGATCAGGCCCATTGATCTTGGCTTACTTTCTGCTCAGCTTGCAATACGGCAAAAAATATTTAAGACTCCTAAGGCCTTTTTCAGGAACATATACTACAGTTTCCTGCAGCTATAAATCCTTTTGTTTTAAATAATTTTATCCCAATTACCCCTAAAAATTACATCCAGGCCCAAGGCAAATTCCTTCTGACTTTTTGGTTAGTAATTTTAACATTAGCTTTGCTTCCTAAATCATTTCTTTAAGATCCTCAGTCTGTTTTACAGTTTATTATTCTCTTTTTATACATTTTCTGTCCTTAGATTTCCATTTAATACTTGTTTATGCATTTCTCAACAGTTGAGAGCATAACCTCAAAAATAAAATCATACCCTTTCTGCTATGAAAATCCTTTGCTTTAATACAAATATAGTGATTTAAGCACCCTTCTGGGGGTTCGTAGCTGTTAGTGTTCCTGGTCTCAAATTTTAGCATCATTATTTAAAATGAAGGAAAAAATCAACTTGCAATTTAGACAGTTACCAAATTACCAAAACTAGTGCAGCAACTCTTAATGAGTGAAACCATTAACAATTTTCTGACTGCAGCCCCTGTTCAAATACCTTGGACACCTTGTTAGCACAGAATGAGGTGTTCAATCAAGACACTGGGAATTGGAAGTACCAGGGCACAGTTTTGAGTGGTGATTACAAGGGCATGAGTGTGAGTGCCAAAGTAACAGTCTTCTACACTGCAGGAAGCTCAGAAACCTTCAAGTCTACATTTGTAAATCAGCCTGGATGATTACAGCAGTCACAAGCAAAGAGCATATGAAACAATTATTTGCATCGTTCTTTCACTCTTTTAATTTGCCTTAAAATGAACACAGTGATATTAAGAGCCATTAGTGTTTTGTCTTAGAAAATTTCATGAGACTTCATATATTTCCAAGCAGCATCTTAAATTCCTTAAAATTAGAAATACATAACAAAGAACTATTGTTTTCTGATTGTTAATTCCCTTTCACATCAGTAATCTAGGCTTACATTAGCAGCCAGATATGTCTTTGAATTTCCTTAGGAAGTGTTTGATCCGTGTGCATAAGTGATATGATTTTAGACTTTCTACTTCTCTACTTCTTAATTGCTGTGACAAATACAGTTTGCCTTTCTTAAATGAGTAAATTTTAGAAGTATATTTTGTCACATTAATATTATGTTGTAAATGTAGATCTATTTCCATTTTATTAAAGTAAGAGAGTACCACTCTTTGATGTTAATTTTACTACTTTAGTTTTATAAAATGAGTCCTTTATAGTAGTTTCCATACAAACACTCATTTTTTTCTGTCAGTCCATAAACTGTAATCCATGTAGAAATAACCCTGAACATTTCTTAAACTCATACTGCAGACGCAAAACTTGTTATTAGGAACTACTTTCATATTAAAGATAAGGAATTATTGACTAAGGAAGAGATGAGAAATAGCAAAGAATTAAATTATCCTCAGTGAAGAACTGAAAAAAGATAATCTATTTTTTTTAAAAAATCAAAGTATCCTGGTACATTTCTATACTTCATGGATATATATATAATATATATAGCTCTAATATTTCACTGCTTATGGTTTAAGAAACAAATTGTCATTGGAAGGTGGATATATCTAAAATTGCTGCTTTAATTTAAGAAAAGCAATGTTTATGCTGTGATTTTTTTTTTTTCGGACAGCTCATCTAATGCCTTTTATAGGAATAAGAAAAGTATATAATGGGTTTAATTAGCATCTCAGCTGTACTAGTTGCTTATATAAATAGCATATAGAAATTAATTTGGGGAGGTTTTCATCATCAAGGAATATTATGCGAGAACTTTTCACACACAACCATTTTCTTACCTGTGTTATTGTAGGAACATAAAATACTTATTTCAAATTAAATCATTTTATACTAATTATTTTCTTGCAGAAATCTATTTTGAGCCTTGCAAAAATGTCTAGTTCTCCAATTTTAAATGCATCATTATGTCTAACATATCCTGAAATACTGTCATTCATAAGTCCCTAGCTTTACTACTGGTTTCTGGAAATTCCCCAGAATAAATCTTTAAGCACTAAAAGAAACAGATAATTCTGCTTCTGTATCTAATATCTGAAGAGTAAAAAATTATTAAAATGATACAGCCAACCTATACTAAAAGAAAGCTCCAGACTGTGATGTACTTCACTGTTAATGACACTCTGGGGAACTAAATTATGCTGTAGGGAATGCAAAAGTGCAGCACTGGGGATCTAAATTATGCTGTAGGGAATGTAAAAGTGCAATGTCTTTGCTGCTGTTTCGTGCTTGTTCTTTTCCGCCTTAAAATATGCATTACTGTAAATTTTTGTATCTAAGGATGCTGAAGCTGTCAGGTAATACTGTAAAGTTGCACAGCACTTAAAAATCCGAATATTCTCACCCCTCCCCCGCTGCCCAGCTATACCTAGCAGCAGCTGAAAAAAGCAGTAATTGAAATTAAAAGGCTCCTTCAGCACGTAGGAATGTCTGGGTTTAATAACCGGAGGGGTTTCAGGTGCAGAGGGCGCTGTTGTTCGTGTATTCTGCAAGCATTTCCTGAGCAGGGATAACATTGATCCTATAGTTTAATGTTTATATTTTTAAGCTTTCCATAAAATGTCAGTGTAATTGCTGACATATAGAGGCTACCTTCCACAGTATGTGATGAGTTTCCTGAAATAAATCCTTTTCGTGGCAGTCTAAAAGGGAGATGCCAGCTATCGTCACCCAAGGGAAATGTTTTTCACTGTTTCCACTTTACAGTCCATTTACCAAGATTTTATAACCCAGCCACGAGGTTCCTTCCATCACACATTTTCATGTAAGTATATTTTAGTTATTTTTACTTTAAAAGTACCCCAGACGTATTTAAGTGTAATTTGCAATGTGAAGTGTAAAAACAATTTGAAACATCACTGCAGTCGTACTCTTCAACATTTCTTTCTTTCTAAAATATTCTTTGCAGTTCATAACTAATTATTTCAGGGTTTTTTCCCAAAATAAAGTATTAACTAATTATACCCACAAAAACAATAAAGAGAGGAATTTACATCTTCAAACAAACTTCCACAAAATAACTTTTTCTTTGCAGCTTTATGTATGCATTTATTAGCATTATACCTCCACACACATAAGTAAAGCTTTAAAGACATCATTAGCTCTTGAAGTAAGCTGTTTTCTAAATCCCTATATATGTACTACATTTCTTGCATTCACATTATTGATAATTTTCTCTTTTCCTCCCACTGATAGAAAAAGAACTACCATGCGTAAAAACAGAGACAAAAAAAAAGACATAGGTCTTTTTCTATTATCTATTTCTATTATTTTCTATCATTATCTTAATGATAATTCAGACCCACAGAAACTGAGGAAACTTACAGTTACAGCTGAAATTTTAGGTGTGACTTGAATAATTGCACCTAAGGTGTTTAGCTGGACAGGAAAGAATGGTCATCCCGCAGTCCTTGTCTGAAATCAATGGAAGTTCAACTCAGTGAGAATTGCAGGATCAGGCCTCAGATATCCTGGATCAACTCCTGCACTGAGTTTCCTGTGCTACCTAATCCCAACAGGGTGTATTAACGCCAAAGCAACAGTCTTTGTCCAGTTCCGACTTGTGGCTTTAAATCAAACTAAAAAACTGCTCCAGTAACTTTATTAAGTTCAACGCTTATTTACCCATAAAATCTGACTTTACCTAAAAAGTTATTACTTGAAAGGAAATGAAGAAAATTATTTGATATACATTACTTTTCTTCTCTAATATCTTTTATTGATTCCTGTTTGGCACTACCGTTTAATGCATCTGCATTTTAAAGTGTCTGCAAATAACCCGCATAGGAAATTTGATCCTTGAAATGAAGCTACTAGGTTAAACAATAATTAATGAGAGAAATAAATTTCTCATGTGTTGCTCCTGATATGGGGCTCTCCAACTTTTGCTAAATCTAGTAATACAAATTCCCTATTTCAAAGGGACCAAAACAGCCATCAGAATACATCTCTGACTGAAATTGCCCTGAACGTGAGGTTTGCATTTCACATTAATCAAAACTTTACCTGGATAAAACAGTGCCTCTGGTCTAATAAAAACGGCCATTGTTAGTTTTTCTCCTTGAATGAACGCTCATTCAAAAGTTTTCCACCTGATAAAGGCTTTAATATAACTGAGACAAAGTTTCATTTAATGATTGGCAAGTTCTTTGCACCCCAGCTACCCCCCAGCCTGACAGAGTGGGGCTCCGAGATGCATTTTGGCCCTGTCTTTATGTCAAATCACTGCCATCAAAACAATGGCTCATATTACATGAAAATCTTGTGCAAATGAGCCATAATGGAAGTGAATGACAATCTTGTAAGACTGTGCAGCAGGATTCTCCTTTGATCTGAAATATTGTTAATCTTTCTCAAACGTAACACTAAGTATACTTGGCAAATCCTAGATGAGAAAGTCCCTATAGTGAAACTCCGTGGACAGCCAGCCAGAAGCCAAGCACACTCCACCATAAAGAGGCACAGCCAGAAGAGAGGTACACATCAACACTGAGCCATGAGCTCTGCAAATGCTAGAAACTTATTTATGATTCAAAGACCTCTTTGCCCATTTCCTTTTTCTGAAAACAAGCTAAACAATATGTTTATTTATTCTTAATAATGGATATTTGCTGCTGGATCACAGCTTCGTTTAATTAAGAAGCTGCAGTATTTAAGATATTAAAATGCATGTTTTGAAAAAGGTTTGTTTTTACAAAACACAGGCCTTATTTATTCACAGCTTAAGAATCAGCTACACGCTAAATTATAGTTTTAATATGATGTTGCAGGGAAAAAAAAATGTTAGCACATAAGGCAAGATTTTTCATTGGTAGCAAAAGCATGATATAAGAGTTTATACTTTCCTAATGATGCTTAAAGCAAAGATCTGGAACAGTATGTCTCAGATGAGGTCATACATCAAATTCAGGAGAGTAAAACCCTCTCCTTAGACTATATTACAGCCAACTCACACCTTTTTGTTGTGCAGCCAAATATGCAAGGCGTATGTAGACAAATGCAAACAGAGTAAATCATGTTGATTCAGTGCTAGTAGGAAATATGCTTCTTCAGTTGTGTGCTGCTTTTGAAGTACTGCCTAAAAACCAGTCTTGGGCTTCAAAGAGCGGGGATTATAGCCTTTATCCAGCAATTAATATGGCTGAAACTCAGAATGTCAGCACCTGACGACGATACAGGCTGGACAGTAGCCTAGTAGGGGTCCAGGGCCCCTCAAGAATTGGAATTTACAATAAAAATTAGTGCATAAATAATCTGAAATATTTGGGAAAGGGGCATAAAATTTTAACTTCTAACAACCTGTCTATATTTTGACATGTGGGGGAGAGGGGGAGTTGTGGTGTCCCTTGACCTTTAACCTGCCTTATCCACCTAGATCATTTTAATCTCCCACCAACTGTTAAGCAGAAAAGAGTGCTATTAAAGAGAAAGCTATTCCTTTTGCCGTCTTACATAGATCAGATGACAACCTCCTCCAAGTCCCTCCTCTCTGTCAGAGTTCAAGGGTTCAAAAATGGTCAGAATATCAAGCAACGGAAAGTCAGCAGGACTGCTGCAAAAAGAGTTTAAGGACTTTATATTATGCAAAGGGGCTTTAAAAAAAAAAAAAAGGAGATTCCATTATTTTTAAGTTTTACTCCCCAGTTTACATTTTTAAAATAAATATTGTGATTTCAGAAGATCATAGAGTTTCTATTTTGAGGGGAGGAAAATTTTAGCATTATTATGATATGCACCTAAGCTTGTAGGTCCCTAATAATCTTTTCAATATTAATTCTTCATATATAATTCTAGAGTCTAGGTCATGTATACCTGCATTTATCAATAGGGTACTGTAAGTAAAATGAACATACAACACTATAATTCTAGCCAATGTATCAGGGGAAATAAAGTAAAATAAGATTAAATGAAAGAAAATAAAATGGGGCATGCAGTCTTCTTAGTTCATAACCATCCTCAGGTGGCATTTCCACAGTGCTACATATAGCACCTATTCCTCACAGAACATCCAAGCTTTCTACTATGTATTTCTCATTCTTAACCATAGACAGTTGTTATAGCACGTTTCTTCCCAGAACTTCCACTTGCCTTGAAGAAAATATCCCTCTAGTGCTCATGTTTAAGGCGTTTACGGAAAGGCAACTCTATATCATGACAAGTTAAACAATATGGTTCTTTAATAAAGAATGTGCGATATTAAATGCAGAGTTCTTATTTCAAAATGGTAAAAAATCAGTTTGAGGGAAGGGATATAATTGCTCAACATAATATAAATAGAATGGGTGCAAGCTGAAAGTAATTTTTAACAGAGACCCACTTTCTAAATATATATATATTGTGCTTGTGTGCCTGTGTACAGAGACATGATAAACAATAGAATTTAGAAAACTACATTAGATTTTGGCTTTTGCATTAGGCCCTTCATATCCTGTGTATGCTAAAGTTCTTCACAATGTTTCCATTGTACTTAACTAAATACAGTAATGGTGGTGCAACAACACAATGGCCTATGCTCTGCCTTGGACGGTGGAGCCTGTCGTGTGACAGGGAGTTTTGGCTGGGAAGGAAGCTTAGCCAGCCTCTTTTCACAAGAGTGCCATGGCAATATTGCCTAGACAGGCAGCAGAGACAGGAGAAAGGGATTTTGGATTAACATCTCATCTCATGAAGGACGGCACCTCAAACAGTTCAACACCTCCCTGGCATTGTACTGCCGTGTCAGCATTAAGAATCAGCCCAAGTCCTGGTGGGAGACTTAAACTTGTGACCTTCTAGTCAAGAGGTAAGAGCACTGCTGGCTGAGCCATACTGTCATTATTGATATGTGCTTGCGTGGGCTGACATCAGTGTTGACTACAGTTTGACCTGAGAGTGGAAAATTGATGCCCCCACAGATTTTAAAAGTAACCTGTATCTTGCAGAAAAGCTTAGGCTCTTTTCCCTTTCAGAAGTTACCTCTTCTACTAGAGTGCTGCAGTTTCCAGCAGATGCCTAATTTCTAAATACTGGCTTCCTAAACACCTTAAAGAAATTTAAATATTTTTCAGATATATCTGGATTCAAAGTATTTAAATGAAAATATTTAAGTTAGCTTATAGTGTTACAGATAGAATGCAATTTTATAGCAGAGTTCCTCATGGATAGGGGAAGATTGGTATAGTATTTCCAATAATTAAGATTAAATATATATATATACATTTTACAAGGCAGTAAAAGACCTTCAAGGTCTGTAGGCCACCTATATAAATCAGGGTATTTCCCTATAACACTCTAATATCAGCAGATAAAACACAAAAAGGGGGAAGGAAAGTGTTCAATTGGTATTGTGTGCTTTACACAATCTCCTTGGGGAATGTTTTCATTGCATTACAACATACATAAATTTGATATGGAAGAAATTATCAGTCTTGATTCTGCTTCTGCTGAAGTTGCTATTACTAAATTAGACAGTTGATGATTGCAGATTTGGACCCGCTCACTGAAGACTCATTCCAATTTGACAGTGATGCTAACCCTACTTAGCAGATGTTAAAATATAAGCATCTGAGGACCACCTAGATCTGCAAAGTAGTGACATAAAAAGGTGTTGTGTAGAGCTGAGGTACATTGTGGGTTTAGATAAGCTTTGGAATAAATCTTTAGCTAGTAGTCCAGACTGTGGTTTAGATTTCTAGTTTGTTTGTTTGTGATTTTTTTTTTATCAGAAGCTATAATTGGGGCTCATCCCAAGCTGCTAGCACCACACCAAATTTGATTTAGAAGCACAAATCATAGCAGAAAGTGAAACTTTGCCAGACACTAGTAATAACAGTGCCAGCTAATTCTTAGACATAAAAGAATCTCCTTCTCTCAGCAGATATCTCAGGGCAATCATACATTCCTAAGGACATACTGAAAACATGAACCAGTGATTTGACAGTGGGTAATATCCACTAACCTTGTTTAATCAGATTTTAGCTTTCAAATCCTGCAAAGTCAGCTGGCTTCAGGAGTTTCTGATTGCTTAAAATCAGAGGAGTGAAACAATGAATTAGAGCTGATCACCTACAGCTCTAATTCAGAACGAAACACTGGCAGAATATATTCCAGAATGGGAATGTGTATACAAACCTCAGCCTCATTTTTGCAGCCTAGGCAGGAGGTGTTGAACTGCAACATCTTTTTTCTATCTGTTCTCTTCTTTTTTTTTTTGTACAACGTCTTTGCTTGTTTATTAAAATGTTCACTGCTGTGATTCTGTTTTTTACCCGGGGAGTGGAGTAGATTTAAAGATGACACATAGCTGTATAAATCTTGTATTTACTACACCTTCTGTAAAGAAATGCCTGGGTGACCAAAAATAACTTTTAGAAGCAAAGAAAAAGTAGTTGAAAGGCAGGGTGAGGGAGACCAAGGGTTATGTGCTCTGCACAATGTGGCAGATTTACAGGCTGTGGTGTGGTAGCTGAGCCTCTTCCTCAGGAAGCCAGCTCAGCCCTGAAGTACAGTACTGCAGCCAGGGACTCTTACTGCTGGACTCTAAAAATGTAATTTCAGTTGCTCAAATGAAGTTATCCCTAATCAGACAGATTTAGACCATAATCACACTGAAGACCTTTTAATGAGATTTTTTGCCCAATAAAAACTGAACAAGACTTTATGATAAAATGATGGAAGCAATGACCTGAATGGGCAGAAGCCTTTGAAGGTTTTGTCCCAATCTTTGCAATGGTTCTGTAAATTAATTTTGAATAAATGTATATTGTACACATGAAGCTAAAGTGTCTTAATCTGCAGCCCTTCGTTCATCAATATGGTTTGCTTCTTGTAAAGGGATTCTTTTTCTCTGGGATTCATTGGTCAATTCTATTATTAATTATTAATTTTTTTATTATTATATAAAAACTGTTCTCATCCTAACTACGGGGTACTGTACAAGGGCCTTTGTTCTTAGAATTGATTCCCTGTAAGTCAGAAACAGTAAGAAGAAACAATTTTTATATATTTGCAAAAAAAATATGGAATGTCTACATGTTTGAGTGCTCCATCTTGACACCAGAATCCTGACACTGAATCACACCATGACATATCATCAAGAGCTAACAACTTGTGTGGCCTCCTCCCATGAGCTGAGTGGGACGCTTTGACTCATGAGGACCCCTGAAATCCAACTAAATCCTTGCTGAAAGGCAAGAATCTGAGGCAGCAGCCTCCAGAAGCACAATCTCCCCCATACTCTGAGCCAGACCTATTGATTTTGTCCTCTATATCAGACTAGCACCAAAACCTCAGCCTTCTCTTCAGCTTTCCCTGCCTTCCCCCCTACACACCTTGCCAGCCCAAACCTTCCCATTAAACTCACAGATCTGCCCAAATTCATCTAGGGCACCTTGTCTTCACTTATTTAGTAGTTCACTTCCACCTGGTGCTGTCTCTATCTGTACACCTTTATCTTCCACACTGCTTCTGCCATTACCACTACCTCTATGCTGGAGATCTTTCATGTCGGAGCCAATTGCTATGGTTACAGGCAATCTGCTGTATGTTTCATCTCCAGGAGCTGTAAATGAGGGAGTTTTAACAGCATTTGAGTAAGCACTGCCACTTCCTTACATGGAGAACACAGCCCCATTCAAATTCATCTATCCACTAGTTGCTGCTTGCATCACACATATTACACTAATTCTACCTAGATGTACAGATTGACAATGAGCTCATATCTTGTGAGAAACAACTGCTACAGTATTTTTATTTTACGACCTTTTTTCATTTTAATGGTGTAAGCCTACCATTTCAGTCACGCAGTTTTCTGGTTTGTGGATGGAAGCTCAGATTCTGACTGCTAGAGCAAGTATGAGAAAGAAAAAGATTTAATCTTATTTGATTCTACATATAGTGGTGTAAAATAGTAGTGGAATAGAATATACACACTCTGCATCCTGAAAATAAATAAAAACCTACAACAAAAATTCTAGAGTTTGTCTGTACTTTGTACCTTAAGAAAATATGATTGGTAATCTGAAGTACAGTGATCTTCCGCATAGTCACGGTCCGTAATTTGTGAGATCCCATACTCGCTGTTGATTTTTCACCGAGTTGTGGGACCTGGCACGTGCGCAGAATGTACTGTGACCCCAGTTGGCTCGGCACCCGGGCCCGCCACTTGCACCGGTGAGCACAGCTGGCCCTGCCCCACCCCCGTGCCACCACTCGCAGGGCGAGCACAGCGGGCCCCGTTCCCGGTCCCCCACTGCCTCTCGCAGGACCCAGGACTCGCCGCTCGGCTGGTGTTCGGGGCCATGACTCGCCACTCGGGGCCAGCCCCACCACCCGCTGCCCACCACCCACCCCTCGCCCCTCGCCCCCTGCTCTGGCGCTCGCCCTCATTGGCAGAGCATAGCCAGACAACTGAGACAAGCCCCGCTCTCCGGACTGTCCTCCAGACCTTATATGGGGAGGGGGGGCGTGGCTATGGGCATGGTGTACTCTACCACGTAGTGGGTTCACTATCTTTGCGGATTTCACGACTCGCGGGAGGTGGACCAGACCCAACAGCCCGCGAGTAACAGGGGATCACTGTATTAATTCCATGGAGATGAAGTTCACAGCAACTGAGAATCATCAAAAATATAATATTAAACACTGGTGTTTCAATTTTGTGTATGGGTGTAACAAGGATGGGAGAGTAGGGCGCATTTCAGCTCTGAATTTGGATCTATTCATGCCAGTTCAAAAACTGTGTGAAGCCCCTCACCAGCTCTGCCCACCAGGATGGAGTCACTTCCCTGGAGAGAGGTTTCAAAAGCATGTTCGGGCAGCACTCATCCTCTGCTGTCACCCCATCCTCTATTGCTCCTCACTCAGCTGGTGCTGAAATCTAGTCCAGTGTGAAACTGGAACAATTGATAGGAAAACAATTCTCATTTGTAATTGCAGCATCATATTTAGATTTGGTATATTGCAAAAATAAAATAAAGTTCAATAAATCCGGGCCTAACTTTGGCTTTGGGTCTGTAATATCTTACAAAGGGATGGTGACAGCTGAATGAAATCAATATATCCCTTAGCCAAAGGACTTTCCCTTCCAAGAATAAATCTCTACAAAAATAAGATTGCACACAGTCATTTCAGGGCCCCAAAAAGAACCTGGTCCACAAATACAATAATTATTTGATTCAATATTTTAATAAATTCTCCTTCAGTTGACCATGTGGCCTTTTAAATCTCTCCCTCCTTGGAGTCTAATTACTCATCATACACTCCTGACTTTTCTGAGGAATTTTTCCTAGGACATGTATGAGTGACACATTCAGAAAGCTATTACGCATACACAAAATCCCTAGAACTGGCAGTACAAAGCTGATCTCGGAAGGAGATGAACCTTGACACCAGAAATACATCTGTAATGCATGACAATGCATCCATACAGGACATCCATGGGGAGTATCTGCTGAGTGGTGCACCCATCAGCTCGGCATCTCGCACTGCGTGTCCCAGGAGAAGTGCCCTGAGTAGCAGTTGCTCAGGACTGACACACACAGTTTGAGCTGTGGTCTCTGCCCATGAAGCCAATAAGTTCCTTTGTTTTGTCGTGGCCTCCAGAGGTAAACAACTGCAATGCAACTCTCAGTATATCTGACAGCATGCAAATGCCCTGATCAGCTCCAAGTCTGCACTTGTTCATCAATGTATATAAGGTGTGAGAATGCTTTCAGAATGAATTTACCAACAGAGTTTGGATATTCTCAGCTAAAAATCTTGGACCTATTTTTTGTAGTATCAGTTGATTCCCACTTTTAAATTTATGGAGCTTTTCTCACTGTTTCTCGCTGTGGTCATCATCAGGTGTTGGGTGACGGATCATGAGGAAGCAAGCCATGAATGAAAGAAAACGCTGTGGCTGCCCTTATCTACAGAATGGCAAACACAAGCTGAGTTCTGTGCAAAGTCTGCTAGGCTGTCAAAAGAAAAATTAGAAAGGACTCCCTTCTTGCAGTGAAGTAATATATTTCTGACTTTGCAAAAGTCTTTTATTTAGCCACAATTGCATCATATCTGAAATTATTTTACGACATGGGGCATGCGTAGCAGGCCCATCTGTTCTCTGATAGTGGCTCTGAGAGGACTGACACCATTTCATTCAGTCTTTGAAAATGCCAAAAATTAAACAACTTCCATATTTGTTAATGAGATTTACCAGAAAAAGAACACCAACAACAAAAGAGAGCAAAAATAATCTCAGTCTGGGTCTTTCCAAGCCAACATTTTAACTTTTCAAATATATCCACACAAACTCACTACAATTGTCACTAGAAAAGCAACTGAAATCCAGCTAGCAATGAAAGGAAAAGTGTCTGAAGGTTAGTTCATATTTAGTAAATTACATCTAGCTTTTACACTTGTGATTTTTAAGAACAAACCTTTAATTTTGAAATTCACAGTCTCTCCACCATTACAAGCCCCTTCAGGGCAATGATCTATCAAGTTCTGACTGTTTCAAACTGTTTGTGCTAGATTCAGCATCTATCACTCCACAGACTTGCTGCACATTTAGCCACAGAGGCAAGAAACAATAATTTTCAATTAAGAAACCTGGAGAAGACTTGGGGACTTGATTTATGGTGCATGACTAATTATCAAATAGCTAGCCTAATGAAAATTAAGCTGCTGGTTACTACAAAGATTTAACTTCATTTTCTTGAGAAGAAGCTGATAGGACCCAGAGTATAATTGATTGAAGTTTTATTATATATTTTTAAACTGACAAAACAGCCAAAATTATCTAATTAAATTTTTAATATGATTTAAAATTTTCCCATTTTTTTACATTTTACACTGTAATGAAGATAGCTCATGTAAACTTACATCTGAATTAAAAGCTCCTTATTGCCTGAAGTTAAAATGTTTCCCTTTCGATGGTGATGAAAGAGATAGGAATATGAAGGGCGATATGACAGAAATTACTTTTAAGACTCACTGCATTTACAAGTAGAAGATTCCGTTCAGCACAAAAACTAGGTCCAATACCTAGAGTATTTTTGATGTAAAATTCTGTTTACATATTCTGTTTTAGAATTCATTTTGACAATCTTTAGAAAGTAAGTAGGATAGTGCTCTATAATGCCTATTTATTTTTAACTCCTTGTGGGCTTGATTCACAGTTTTAAAAAATCAATGGATTTTCTTCTCCCAGGTATTTGCTTCCTATTTATAACTGTCTGTTTCAGGGCTGCAAGGGTCTCGCTCTGCGGTTTTGAGTAGCATATTGCTCATATGAGCAATACCATTAGAAAACTTGATGGGGGAAGGTGAGAGTTTACAACTAGGCACTAACAGTGCAGGTAGAGGCCTCTTAATTACTATTTCTGCAATGAACTGTTGGATAACAATTCATAACATTATACATTTAGGGTCTCCAATCATGCAAGTATTACATTATTAAGCAGGAAGAATTAGCAACTTTTTAAGTACCCAACTCAACTATTTTCACCTCACACACTCACATCAACGTTCACTGATCTTCATGAATCAACATAGAAAACGAAAAATAAAACAATAAATTCTTCAAGTAACACTCTTTTGCAGAAGTTAAAAGTTTGAAGCTATTCCTGTGGAAGAAGCCAACCTTAGTTTGATGTATGTCACTGCAAACAATTCTCCTTCTGCTCTGAGCCCTGCACGCGGCACTCATAGGGATTGTTTTGCGCACTCAAGCTAAACAATGAAGAAGGAAATATCAAGGTGAAATGACAAAAACCCCCTAGATTAAAGCAGCTGGTATCAAGACTGCTCAGGATCGTCACCAAAGATACCAGTCACTGAAAGGGAGAAAAAAAGGGAAGGAGGAAAGGATAACTTGATTTATTCAGGAAATTGCTTGTTTCTTCAGAAGGCCTTTATGGGGACCATCACTGTATGTTAGGAGACAGCTGGTAACCAGAAAGGGAGTGGGAATTAAATTAATTTCCTATCTAACTCTTTAAAGATCTGGGTACTATTCAAGTAGATGTACAGATACGGTCTGTGAGTAAAACTTATGTTTGCTCTTCAGTGTCCCAATTGCAAAAACAGCCTAAACCAAGACCACACACTTTTTGAGTCTTCCATACTAAGGCAGTCTTAAATCCTGATTAGCTCCAATTTGGCTAGGAAAACTCTACCTACCCAAATTTCCTTGATGGTTTCAAGACCCTACATGCTTACATGTGTGTTTACAGACTGTTTAGCTAGAATCGTAGACTTTCTTGCAACAGATCTGGTACAAGACGAGAGACACAATTCCAGACACTGAAGTCAAGCAACAATGCCTTGCATTAGTCCATGAGGGAGAAATCCCTCCCTTTCTCTCCCAAGGTGTTCTCCACTGTCCCTCTGAATTACTCGGACTGGCGCTGGGAGAGCATGTTGTCTTTGCTCCCCTAAACTCATTGTGTCGTACTGCTGTGTGCTGTTAAACAGCTGCCACAATTCATCCCTGGCCTGGCCATACTTCAATAGTGGGTGAAGTGATTCATGTATGTATGGACTGTAAAGTTTGTAAAGCACTTCAGGATCCTTTGACATAAAAGCAGCTACATCACTGTAATTTATTAGCAGAGCACGTTAAGTCTTAACGACAATACCCTCCGAGGTAATGCAGCTCAGACTATTAGTCTGAAATGGTCTTGAAAAGTTTACACACAAAACTAAATGTATACTGTAAAAGCTTCCTCTGTTTGCAGTCTGGAGCCACTGTCTGTCCACAAAAAGACTTCCTTGTCATGGTTGTTTCTTTAGATTGCATGGCATTTAGAAGCTGGAAATAAACATATATACAGACGCTCCCTTATACTGTATTGCAGTGCACTGGAAGTGGTTGCTGCACCCGGTACAAAAGTACTATCTGATTTAAAATGAGGGAAATGTCTGTGCACTCATGCATAGTTCAAACTATGAACAAAAACGCTGAGCACCTCTGTTCAAAACTTCCTTTTGTCTCCTGATTTATCGTTGCAGTCAAATTTTCAGATCAGGCCATAGAAAAAATAACTGCTTCAAGTGAAACCACTTCCTGTGAGGAAATAAAAATACAGGAAAACAATGATCAAGAAAAAAGACTGTACTCTATTTCAGGTCTAGGATGCAGCATTCCTATCTCCATTTTACCTTTGGAGAGCTTTACATAATCTTAACCATCTGATCAACAGTAGATAAAATAAAGCACTATACCCAAGAAGAAAATCCTTACAAATATACAGCATGGGTTTTCTGTATCTGTAAGATGTTGGAAATTTATTGCAGGAAGGGAAGGAAGTTGATCTGTACAGTAAAAGATGTATGGTTCTTCATTACAGAGATCTCTCAATTAAAATTTGGAAAATGTCCTTTTTTCTTTCCCACAAAAATTTCCCAGGTCTGACCCCTCTCAGTATTCATTTCTGATGACATTTATTGTCCTCTGATTTCAATAGCAGATTAATATTTCAAGTAGCAAGTTAAGAGAACCTAAGACAAAAAGGAAAATTGCAGTCATTTAGTTTGATCTCTGTACCTCAGGCCATGGCTGTAGTACATGGCACTGAATGTCAGGGGGAGGTGGTTACCTGGGCCCCAGGTCGCTCACTCTCACTGCCTTCTAAGAGTTTGCCACTCTGGAAATCTTTGGTTCTAGATATGAGAACTGACATTCAGCCATGTTTACATAGCAGAGGGGGTTTTTTTGTAAAATCAGCAGGGTAATCAGTAAAATACATCATGAAGTATTACACCTTAGAAGCTACCAGAAGAATTTTAATCTCCACAAAAACACCATATGGAGTTTGCCTCCTTTTTTCTTTTTTTGACCCATTGCCTTTTTTCCTATTGGCATTGGGCTCTGGTAGAGGAATCTAATCCAATGTAGTACCTTTCAGAAATACTACACCCTAACAGGTAGAGATGCTGAGGGACTGGAAGATGTCTCGATATCGAGGACATGTCCTGTGTGTTTCTTACTTAAAGCAGTGTCACCCAACTTCTGCTTCTCACTGGGCATTGCAAAAGCTCAGTTTGAGCTTCAATTGGCTACTAATATACAGGATAATAAAAAAGGCTTTTACAGGTACATTAATGGCAAAAAAAGGAACAAGGGCAATCTCCAATCTCTCCTGGATAAGGAGGGCAACATAATCACTGGGGATGAGGAAAAGGCAGAGATACTTAATGATTTTTTTGCCTCTGTCTTTAATAGTAAAGACAGCTGCTTACATAATGTAAGGTCTCTTCAAGGGTCTCTTGATATAGTCGACACAGATAAGGAATGCTTTAACCCCTCTTNGGTTTACAGTGGACTGGATCAGGAGTTAACCAGACGAGTTAGGAATCTATGTTTTGGTATGGTTGTAAAGTTTGGAACAGCCAAAAGAAAACAAGTCCAGCTGCCTCAGATCATTTCCCAAAGGGCCTCTCATACCACTGCTGGCAAGAGCTGCCTTTCTCCTTGGCAGCGGCAGCTGAGGCAGGGACACAGTGGGGCTGGAGGTTGCCTGCATTTTGCTGGATAATATTTTAAGACACTGTGAAGATAATGAGGTGGGATTTGTATGTACTGTTACCCAGGCTCAGCTAAGGCAGGACTATACATCCAGGCAATTGCTTTAGCTACTCCTTTTAAAAGCACAAACCCAAACCAGATTTTTTATTTTATTTTTAAACAGGCCATGGCTGCATGAAGGACTAAATATGTTTTGAAGTGAGTCTTTCTACTTTGCTGAGAAAATTCAGTGAATGTCATCTTTACCCCTTGCAAGCACAGAGTTCATGTTCAAAGAAACTTCATGAGAAGTGTGAAGGCAGATGGTTTTTGTTTAATGCCACTTACTAAATTTTAGATCAAAATGCAGCAGATAATAGGTGTCTCCTGCTAAATAAAACATGGATTGAGGAAAACAATTTGAGGTATGGTTGTAAAAACAAAATCTTTTTAGTAAAATTGATTTTGCTTTCCAAATTTTAAAAAGAAAAGTTATTTTTCTCAGTTTTCCATATATATGAAATTATTATTACATGGACTTAGACCTGAGGGTATTGCTAATTCCAGGTAGATTCAAACTTACCAGCTGCTGCTTAATGATACCAACAGCATGTTTTCCCACTCCTCAGACTACTGGATAAAGTGTGCTTTAGACAGAAAGGCCATAACAAGCTGACCTAGGACAAAGTCCAAAGTCTAGCTCCTAACATGGATCATTGGTGAACTCTCAGCAGATTCTGACAGACAAGGTCTTATCAGGATGTTCCTCTAGTTGAGTATCCAACAAAGGAAACCAATAATTTCAGGAGTTTTTCTCCCTGCTTGTTGCTGTTTCCTGTTAGGAGATACAGCAGATCTCAGATAAAAGTGTTAGTAAGCCTAAATAACCTTTACAGGAAATGTAATGTCATCCTGGCCTGAAGCTCTGGACCACATAAGGCAGAAGGGATTTGTCTGCTTAACAGTCATCTATACCTACATCCTTGGATTTGTGGCTTTTATTCCATATTTGATTGAAAGTACAAGTTAATCCTGGAAAGCCTGTATTTTCTCTGCAGTTAAAGCAAAACTTGCTGAAAACAAAACAATACAAACAAAGTAGAAGAATATCATAATAGTATAACTATGGAAAGCTGAATCATCAACAGTATCCTCATATTTTATTGTGATTTTTCAAAGTGCTAAGTTTCTCTATTAAAAAGACATGGAGATCTAGTTTTACAGCATATTTGAAACACAGAGAAAAATGTTACATGCTGGGCAATGAAATTGAATTTTTTTTATTCTTGAAAGAGACCTATCCATTTCATTCAGTTCTGTCATAGTTTTAAGTAAAAAAACAATAGGAATCTACAAAAATATTTTGGTAAAATTCGTGAATATCTGCAGGGGTTCTGGAACTAAAAGTGATATTTCTTCCAACCTTCATATGAATAACTCATCTGCTAACCCTATTCTTATTTAGCACAAATGAAATAATAAGATGGAGACACAGAAAACAGCGTCTCTGCTCATGTAATACTTCATGCTTGCTGTAGAGCCATTAATACAAACCAGGCACTTTTTGTGTTAAAGATTGAAGTGATAGAGCAGCTATATGTGCTTGTGGCTAAACATTTACAAATGACACTCTTGGAGGAAGCCTTGCTGTGACATTACAAGTAGCTGACTCCTGAAAAGTCCATTTCAGCAAGGCAGGTGAGCCATAGGGAGGCAAAGGCAGGCAGAAGAAAACCAAAGCAGTACAGTGGTTTTAACCCTTGGGCACCCCCTGGAGATATAGTCAGGTGGCATGATTGTAGCTGGTAAGGTAATTCCCCCAAACCCACAAAGATCAACAAACAACATGACTCACATACTGCAACTGGGTATTTTTTCAAATGGAAAAAAATTCAAGGCAGTGTGACTTTTTCATAAGCCAGATATTAAACAGCCTGTGTAGAAGCTCCACTGCTGATTTCAAGACAAATGTGGCAGAGAAGACGTTAGGCCACCTTCTACAAACTATGTGTTTCAGGTCTTGAGAAGATAGAAATTGTGGGGTTTAGTCTTACATGTTGATTCCAAATAAAAGCTGGCCTTACCAACATTTCAGTTTAAAGTTTATGTCACCCTGCCAAAACGCAATCTTGAATATGTACATTTAGTATTTTAGCACCAGTTTTCACTTTTCTTCAGATTTCTCTGAATTAGCCTTCTGCCTTTTGCTGTCTCCTTTACATAACTCAGCTGAAATATTTTTTGAAGAAATCACATGGTTAGCATAACTTTCAATGGATGGGATGAAGCTTTACAGTAATTAAGAAGATACATTTGGGTAACAAAAATATCAGTACCCCTAGGGTATAGAAAGCCAGAGATTAAATGTCCTTACCGTAATGATATTATGCTTTTGTCAGCATGTTTTAGATTGGTTTAGTGGATGAAAAAATTAAGAGTGGTTCACCCTCATCACCTCAGCTCCACCCAAAATGTAGTTCAAATGAAACACTATAGTGTAAATTAATTTCTTTTTCTGTAGTTTCTGAAGACTCCAGTTTCTAGAAAAACTAATATTAACATGCCATCATCCATAAGGACTGCACCATGCTGTGCTAGGTTTGTTTTTGTCACATCTCACCTTAAATTGTAAAATACCTGTGAGACCAACCTTGCTAATTCATTTTCAACAGGTCATTTAAGGCCAGACCAGGATTTGGCTTTTGCTTCTGGAAATTACATGTGAATATAATGCTATACAAATAACAAAAAGTGTAAATATTCACCATTTGCTGGAATATCCTCAGGTCAACCAAACTCTTGCTGCTTTGTGATTAGTGGTCTATTAATGTGCACTGTGGCTATATCGTCTTGCTTTCCCATGGTGACATTATAAGCCTATTAAATGACTAAGGATATACATAAATGTTGAGGGTGGAGGAGGAAGGCATTAAAACATAAAGAGGAATAAACTACTTTTCTTTTTTTGGTTTTTTGCTGCTGTTCTTTGTGATGATGTCTTTTTAGTTCTCACTGCAGCTCATGTTCCTCTCTCTTCAGCAACTTCTCTGGGCAGGCAGAACAAGCATCCATTGTAAAAAGCCTCTTGAAAACTCATCCTTTGGTCTGAGGACACCTTAGGTCAGGAACTGGTTGTAGCGGAAAAAAGAGATCTGCTCCATGTTTCAGAAGGCACGAGACCTCCTCCCTTTCCATGTAGCATCATAAAGATCTGGATTTGTAGAAAATGGTGGACTCTGACCTGCACATCCACACCCTTGTGCCATGCACTCATATTCATGTGTTATCATACTCATCCTACATCTTCCAAACTCAGCAGCAAGGCCTGAAATAAATCCCTTCTTCCTGTCTATCTTGGCCAGACCACACATGCAACAGGACAGCTGCCAAAGGAGCTGTACTCTGAGCCCGTGGTCTGCCACAACCTTGTCTCAGCCCTGCTGAAATACACAATCCAGTGCACACAGAGAGGGTCCACCACTCTTATCAGCACATTAAAATGCAGAATCACTGAGTAATTCAGACTGGAAGGGACATCAGAAAGTCTCTACTCCATGCCCCAGCTCAAAGCAAGATCAGTTACCAGCCTGTCTCAGGGCTTTTTCCAGTCACATCTTGGAAACCTCCTGAAACCACAATACTGCTCTGGTCAATCTGTTCCAGTGGTTAACTTTTCTCAGAATGCAAAACATTTTTCCTTGTTCTAAGTGATCCCTAACACTCTCCAGAAATCTCTTTGACTATTGGCTGTCCATCAGATACCATCAAGCTTAAAGTCATGTACAAGAACCGGGGTCTGGGATACAAAGACTTCCTTGAGTTGTTTAAAAGAACCTGCATTCACACCTTTACCATGACTGGCTGGTCTGCAATGCATGACCACCATGATGACACCCTCCCTGATCTCTCTTCTCCTCCTGACTCTCAGACTTTCACCCAGTGTGTCGCTCATCCGACAGAAGATATCCATTCATCTGACACATTACTTCGAATCAAGGCAAACCCCTGGCCTGGTGTTTCTCCCGAAGGGCTTGTATGCATCCAGCACTTCATCTATGCAAATTCTCCACCATGCCTCAGCTACTCCAACAGTGCTGAAGCTCTGTGACTGCACATGAAGCTCTGGTTCCTCCAGCTTGATCAGTACACTCTCTGGGCAATAAATTTCTTCTTCAAAGCACTCTTCAGTTTACCACTCGTGATTTTCCACAGGGTTTCACTGTAACTCACTTACTAAGGCCTTGGGATTTCCTGCTAGACAATAGTGCAGCAGAGGGGAGGTATCATTCAAACTGTTCTTCCTAGTGTCTCTTTAGGAAAACTCTTTGTGCCACAAGCAAAGTTCAAAGCTACTGTTTCAAGAAAGAGCAGGGTGGTACTCACAAAGAAAGCGTGCATCTCTTTGCCATTGTAGCTGGTATCTTAGCAGTAGTTTTCTCTGTGTCCCTGGGAGCATAAGAACTAAGCATGCAAATAGAAGCCAGAATATCATCACTCCTAATTTATGAAATCTGAGTTATTACAAACAATGCACAGTTCCCATTAATCTCATAGCAAATATGTTTTGTGTAAGAGAAGAAGAGTAATTCACAGTTTCTGGGGCAGCAAATTTATGGAATTGAAATATAATTTGAATTCCTGTAGAGTTTATCAGATATAATTTTCCCAATTCATTTAGTTAAAGTCGCATTTTCTTGTTTTAACTCTCTTATTGGATGACTAAAATATGATTTATAGTAAATTAACCTTTAATCACTAAAAGCTGTGTTCAGACTCCATGCTACTCTGCAAGTCCTAGCCAGGAAGAAGACCCACCTTGTTAGGCGGGTCCTTCCTGTGGAAAGCAGCCTCTTCCATAGCAGTAGGATGCCACTCATTTCTGGCAAGGAAGAGTTTGCCCTTATATAGCCTTGGAAATACCCAAATACAATACTGTGCCATGAATCTGCTTGAAAAGGAAACCTCAAACTTCCAACTTGGAAATCCTGACTTCCATCTGTCATATTCTAGTAAAGGCAGGCATCTTTTCAGGCATCTTTTCCCTTCCATAGTGTGGAAGGTATTTATTAGATTTTCCAGAATTAATCTAGCCTAGAGCTGGTTTAATAGTGTCATATTCTGCTAATTACACAGTCTTAACATTCAATGTTCCTGGCTGTGAAATGTACCCAGCCTCAACATCTCCATTTGAGGGACTTACTTGATGTTTCGGCTGCTGCTGTTCAGACCCATCTGCCTGAATGGCATTATGCCCACTCATCAATTGGTTGGACCTTTTCATTACAATATAGATGTCTATCATTTATGAGTTTATGTTAGTTTTCCAGCTAGCAGTAGACTCAACAGCCATGTAGGGCTTTACAGAAAGCAAAAAACACACATACTGACACAAAGACTGGAAATCTGGTTTCATTAACAATGAAAATAATACAGTTGAGGTAAATATATATTTACATCATTTATTGTGAACAATTCATCAGCTATATTTATCCCTTTTTCTTTCTCTTTCTAAAGAAAATTCACGCACAGAGGTTTTTTCCTCCAGTTTCTTCTTCACCGATTCAGTGGTAAATACGCAGACAACTGCATGGCTTTCAAAGTTCAACAAAGGTATTTGTATCTGTTTCATCAGGTATTTTTTTAAATTCATATTCTGCTCTTTGTGTAGACAGACTGCAAGAAGAGAAGTTGTACAAATTAAGAAATAATTAATGTCTACTAATGAGTTATTGGTTATGAGGCATGATCTCCAGGCAAAAAAAAAAAAAAGTGAGAATTTGGCCCTTTGGCTAGAGAAGGTTTGTTCCTAAATGTTACCTTCAAGAAAATCCTTCCTGAATAAGCATTTAGACACAAAAAGAGAGATGACTGTAGTCAAACTACACAGCCACTTGGGACTTTAATTCAAGTTTATGAACTTCATTAAAGAAAATTTACAACATCTGCAGGCATTTTCAATGTTTTTGCAGAATTCATTTTACCTTATTTAAAACTAGACCCCATTTTTCTAAATGATCAAAATTTTCTGTCAACACCATGTGTTATGTTAAGTGCTAACCAAATATAAATCTTAAGACAAAATGGTGATACGGAATAAACTAATAAAAGTAAAGCAACCAGACAGATATTATTACTGAGATTATTTTTGATGGTCCCACTATTTGCAGTGGTGACATCATTCAAAATCCTTTAAATAACTATTTTCTCCCCTTTTTCTTACCTGACAAAATAGCAGGACCAAGAAAAGAATTTCAGACAATGTCTGTTGTATCACAAACTTAATAAAATGCTTTCAAGAGCATTTGAAGATAGACAGCTCCACATTTATTTTAGGAAATGGCAGTGTCTAGATGAGGGAAGAAAAAGGACTTCTGAATAGTTATGCAGTTCCTTCCAGGTTTGTTAACAGCAGTATGGTAGGATTTTGTTTGCTTGGATTTTAGAGCCTGGTGTTACTGCTGGTGTTCACAGAGAAATCCAGCTTAATTGCTTTCATGTCACCAGACAGGTCTGCTCAGTGAGCCGCTAGCCTTATCCTTCTCTTTTTTTCTCTGCAGAAACACATGGAACATATTTTGACCATTCAGCACTTGATTGAGAATTTTTTTACTAAAGGTGCCATGCCACATGCTCAGGCGATGGGGTGGGTGCCGGGTCAGCGCATTGCCATGTGTGCCACCAGGTGCAGCCAGCCCACAACCGAGGGAGTGGCGGCATCCGTCCTCCCATGGCAAAGTCACATAGAACCCGATCAATGTGCTGGGGGTACTTGTGACTGTGGCTTGTCACATACTGTCAGCTATTACCTCATGCGTGTGTGTGTCATGAGTAATGAACACACTCCTTTTGCTCTTTCCCCCCCCCAGTGCAGACACGGGGAGGATGCAGGCTATTGTTGCTTCTCCTCCCCAGCAGCTATGTCAGTGTGCACTGAAACTATTTCATAAGTGGTTATAGACTGATTTTCTGGCTGGGTAATACTTACACCGAGGGTATGTTTTGCGGACTATGGCCAGGGAATTATCCTTACCCCGGCCAGAAAATCAGTCTTGAGCTGCCACAGAATTCCAGAAATGTTTCTTTGGAGGAGCAGTCTGTCTAAAAGTGATGACACTGTCTTCTCTGAAAAGTCCTCTCTGCATTGTGACACTACTGAAGAAGGAACTCTGATTTCTTGCGTACACTTAATCAGACTTGTTGACATTTAGATGGAGAAAAAAAAAATGGCTCCCCTGAATACATTAATGGTGTAGAAAAGAAAGATATAGATTACACGGGCCCTCTATAGAAGCAAATCTTGCATGAAATTCTTGTTATTTGATTAATACCTCAAATCAAAAGTCTTACCACATTGCAATCTGGGAATCAAGCCAGCTTAGAAACTAAAACATATATTTTCAGTATAACTGTGTTTATAATGACGGGACCACATGATCACATCTTCAAATTAAATAAAATCTGTCTTTTACTGTCCTATTGCTAGGACACCAGGCAGTGCCTGTAAAAACAGGGCAAACCACATCAGCTTGCAGAAGGAACGATACTCTTTGAGAGAGCAGGTAATGGAGACTTACACAGTGCTGGAACCTGGAGTACAGTGAGGTCCCTTTGGAATTTCCACCCGATGGGGTGGGGAGTGACTTCCAAAAATTTTTCACTTCTGTAAACTTTGAAACACCTTTGTCTAACCATTTTTTTAACGGATGTGTGCTAGACTGTCTTACTGCCAAAACCAAGTCTCATCAACTCGTTACATATTTGTACAACTGTGCACTAAGCATGTACAACACCTTGCTAATTAGCAGCCCATCTCTAAGTCTTCACCTTGCTGCTAGGCCTGCAATTACTATAGATTTCTTTTGCTGTTGCCCAAAACAACACTCCTATTTTAGTAAACATTTCTTTATATATCAAGCCTCATGCACTTTGGCACCGCTAATGATGATGTTATTTAAGAACTGCCCTAGGAAAAAAGAAGTAGAGGAGCGGCAATCCTCTGCTCCATCTTTCCCCACACACCCACTCCAACAACATCCCCTGCCCAGCAGCAACATTTCTGGGCAGCCCAGGATCACACGTCAAGGTTTGTACTAGATACTGTTCAAACACAGAGAGATGCTCCTTTCTGCAAAGCACTTATCCTGCTCACAATCACAGCAAACTTGGAATTTCTTTCATGTTCCCCTGGTCGTGTTTTATTCTATCAGGAATAAGTTCAGTAACTCAGAGAGCTGTATGGAAGACAATGGGTACACTTAAAACACAAAACTCTTAGGTTTTATACTAATTCGCAAATATAGGCCTGCATAGAGAAAAGATACTGTTTTAAGTAAACATTGTAAAATGAGAAAAACCTGAACATTATAGGATCTTTTGCTTATTTAACTTTATATAAAGTATGAAAATTAATGTGACATGTGGATAACTTGTTGTCTCCAGAATGTGCTTTACAAGTCATAGATTCTATATGATGTTGCTGTTGCTATAGTAACTCTTTTTTATGGCATGGCAAATGCTCATACAAAACCTTTCGACTTTTAGTAAGAAAATTTGCATTCTCAAAATGTTTTCAAGTAGAGTTTATGACCTAAAAATAATAGATTCATTGTCTTTCCCTTCTCCCATCTCTCTCAACCATATACAAGCAATTAAAATTATGCTTCCTTGATCAAAGACTTACTCTGTGATCTAAAAAGTGACTTCACCAAGCTACATTTTATGCAGTCCAGTAACAGAGTAAACTCAAATGAGGTTTCATACATTAACTACTGTAGTAGATTTCTTTCTTTTTTTCCTTTCCCTGTTTTGTTTTGTTTTGTTTAAAGGTGATTAATTACTCAAATGCAGTGTGAACCATTCACATAATACACGGTGTGTAAGCTCAGTCGTTTTTATCTTCTGTTTTGAACACCCAACCGGCCAGTTTTGCCCCACTGAACTAATGCAAGACAAAAAAAAAAAAAAAACAAAAAACAAAAAAAAAAAAAAAAAAAAAAAAAAAAAAAAAAAAAAAAAAAAAACCCAACCAAAAAACAAACCTCAGTGGCACACACTTTGGATAAATACCTCTACACTGTACATTTGCCAAGAGAGCTTCTAAGATCAGCTCTGTAAATGTCATGATCCTTAATGCTATTGTGGTATAACTGAAGAGTGTTCCTTGAGCCCATTTGGCTGGGCTGACTAGCGCACTTTGTTTTCCCAGGAGAAGAAAGCAGAGTAGTAAACCATTTTTGCAGAATGTCATTCTCCCACAACAGTTTATGAAAGAAACATCTGTGACAAGAATCTTTAATGCTTTTCTCAAAGCCAAGCTGACAGTAAAAGAGCATTGCTAAAAGTGGCAAATCAATCCCATTCCACTCCTTCTAGAGCAGGACACCTAATTTGCTATGTATCACATGTATTTTCTTCACATGTGCTGAGAGGCTGTGACATTGATGTGGTGGCTGTCGTCCAAGCTTCTGTTGAATAAACACTTTGGCCATATAGCAGGCACACTGGCATGTTTAGCAATGTCTGCTGTCCACTGTGAGTTTACTTCACCTCAAGGTTTATTTGTTTAATTTACAGATTTCAGTGCAGGGATAAAAATGGCATATTTGAAGGCTGATTACAAAACCCTAAATCATCATATAGAGTGCACTCTGTAGTTTGGGGGGATTTTTAAACTTGGTTTCCTTAGTATAATGTGGAGGTTTTGTACTAGTACCCAGAAACACAGACGGATGAGACAGAAGAAAGTAAAAACAAATACAGTTCAGCAGCTAAAAAATATTTCATTACTGGGCTTATGTTGATTTTGGTATAAAAATAAGATAATTTGGCTGAAACTAGCTTCAAAAATGGTATCTAGATCAGAGGGAATAAGTTTTATATTTAGTTAGTTAAAACATCTGAAAGCTTTTACTGACATTGGACAATGAATCAAAGCTCTGGTGAGTGGTGTGATGGGGAAACTCAGAGCTCAGCTGTGAATCAGAAGAATCTTCCTTAAGTTACAGTCGTTTTGTAAAAGATGTAACACTACTGAAAATTTTTATTAGCCCCAAATTAAAGTAAATCCTTAAATAAACTTTTGGTGTTTGTAACATTTAAATTAATCTGTTTTAAGCCTTTTTGCAAAGGAAATAATCTAGAAAGGGGACCACAACTTTTGGCATGGCTCATATACACTACAGCATCACCCTTTCATGTAAGGATGTTAAATGTAATGCCTCTCTTGTCACCTTTTCTGACGTGAGCACATGGGCCCAGATGTATGTTTTCAGCATTATCAGAACTCCCCCTGAATCCTATGGGAGTTTTGGCTGAGGCTGAAGATCACAGTGTAATGAGATGGATCTAGATAGTCAACTGACAACTCCAAAAACCTTTCCTGGCAAAGAGAAGAGTATCCCCAGATCTGAAGTCTGACTGAGACTAGAGACTCGAATGACATGGGCTGCAGTGAAAACAGCCACGGCGCATAACAACGGCAGACGGCTCATACCTCACGCATTTTCAGAGGAAAAGTGATAAAACTGCTGGGGCAGAAACTTCAAACAGAAATTTTTCACTTAAAATAAGAGAGTCTTACAAAGGGTAAACATATGAATTTATTTACAGAGGGCTTTCTGAATTCAGGCACTGGTACTGGGGCTGTTGTACATTATAAAGTTGAGAAAGTTCTGAATTCCAGAGAAAATCTATTTATTCCATTAGTTGCTGTGGATAACATTTGTTTGTATACATCTTGAAAGCCAAAGGAGTGAAACTGCATAAACAGGGGAACTGGAATTCAGAATACTTTCCAAACAGATGTAATTGGCATCTCCACAGTTGTTCAATTAGTAGCACTTGGGGGGATAACCAAGCTCATCTAAGTCCTGCTGAATGCCCCTGTGACTTCTAACTCAGCTCAGTGACTTATGGGCAGAGCGAAAAAGTGTGGAGGAAACTCCAACACCAGCTATATTTAGAATGATAATACACAGCACAACAGAGAGTAGGCAGACTCACCCCGGGGCTGTATGAAAGGAATGCAAGGGTGGCTTCCAGAGCAAAAGGTGGACCTGAAAGTTTTAATCACAATGAGAACATACTACCTGTTCTGCCACATCCATTTCCTCCACATTCCTCTTACCACCTGCCTTATGCAAGGGAGAAGGATTTCATGTCTTCTGGAAGCAGAGGATTTGGTTCTGCTCTCTTGTTTTTTCAGGAAGAAAGTGTCTCCACACAGTGAGAAATGTCCCTTGCAATTTTCAAGCTCATTTGAACTTGAAAATACTCTCATTTGAGTTCAATGGGACAACTCTTCAGTAAGTCACGCTTGGCTGGGCTGGGAGCCTGTTGAGAAAACCAGTCTGCAACCACCTGTCGGCTGCTTGGTCCTTTTGTGAACATTCAGCTCTTTGAGATTAGGACCCTATTTCTTCATCTGTACAGCTCTGGGCACATTCTATCCTAGTGGAAGTGTGGAGCTTAAGACACTATCCAAAATGTGATTTTTTTTTTAAAATATTCCTTCAGTAATAAACAGGCAAGTAAACAAATCCCTGCCAAGTTCACCCTGAGACCTGAATTTGCCCAGAGTACAACATAAGCAGATAGACGGGATTTTTAAAGGAGATATATATAGTGCAGTAGATAACAAACTGCTTTCTTTAACTTGCTCTTTGTTTCCCTTCGTGTGCCCCTGCTCCCATATAGTTGATATCCAAAACATCAAAACACAATTTCATTTTATTTTTCAGAGTTCATTTACTTACACTCAAAGGCTTTTGTTACAAAGAACAAAGCACATGTGTCTAACAGTTTGACCCTTCCTCCATCCTTCCCTAGGGGATGCAATTAAACTTTCATTTAAGTAGTCATTTGGTGTGTGGGACACTATGCTAAAACACTTTGAACCGCAGGTTTTCGTAAGGCCCCCAGCTGCTCTATCTACTGCACCCAGTGACTCTTCCCATCCCATTGGGAAGACTTTGCTAACATTGGGTATGCTTGGGAGGACTGATTATTTAGATAGGAGAAATTAAAATCGAAAAAGGATTCTTTTTAGGGAAAGGCACTGACTGCAAAGGACAACTGGAGTGTGTATTATGTGTCTATCCATTTCTTGCCCATCATTTTGTTTCTGCCATGGGAATACATCAAAATACTGGCTTCCTGTGAATAAGACACTTATTCATGTCTTAGGACCTTGTAAATTCCATATGTAATTGTATTAAAATGTCCTTACGTTTCCCATGCTCATACTAGATTTTTATGTGTGCCGGCACATTCTCTCTGCCCCTCCTCCTGTACCACTCTACATGCACAGAAATGGAAAACCTGTCTTCCTAAAAAAAATTGCATTCTGAAAAAAAAATGGTTGATTGACAATGAAAGAGGGAAGAGGTCTGTTGTTCCCACCTCTAGCAACCCTTGCCCCCTTGTCTTTGTCATTATTTTCCACATTTTGGAATAAACAATAGACATATTTATTCCTGAGTGACTTTGGAGTTGTTCCCCTTCCCTCATCTTCCATCCCCTGCCCAGTTTGGCTGATCTTCTTTCTCATATCATTCATTTCCTTGAAACCATTCACACAGGAAGAGCTTCGTCCACTAGTCTATGGATGCAAACCAGATTGCTTCAGAGAAAACTAAGCCTAAAGCTGTCCTCCAACACCAAAGTGGTACTTGAGAAACAAACAGGAGGACTACACTAGCAGCCAGTTTTCCAGTGCACAGCTCATATATTCCTTACATGTGCAGTGGAGGCATTTAACCCAGAGGTTCAAACTCTATTTAATTAAAAATACGTCCTGTGAACCACATGAAATGGAGTTGTAAGGAGCCTGAGCACGTATCAATCCAGTTTACAAGATCTGCTCCTATTGCACTGAATTGCAGGCTGATTTAATGTATAGAGTACATCTAAAGTCTGTCAAGTCTGCAGCCTCTCTTTCAGTGGGATCACTAAGAACCCCTATCTTCTATAAGGCTACTTTTACAAAGTCTGAGACTTCCGTCTCTACAGGTTCATGGTTTCTGGATGGATGAAAGACCAGTATTTTCATACAAGCTGCATTTCCTCAGAAAACTCGTTAAAACTTATGCCATTCATGTTGAGATATAAATCCATGTCTGCAGAGCAATATCAACAACAGTTCTTCTCAATTATGCCAAAAATGTTTTTGCATTAACATTGTAGTTGTCAGCTCATATGTTGCCACCAAATGTGGGCTCTAAGACCAAACTGAACCTGAATTCAGAATTTTCTAAACTTTGGGAGGCAGGAGCAGTCATTTGAATCTTGTACGTGCATTTCATGAAGGGCTTATTCAAAACTCAATCAACTCTCACCTCACCAAGTTTAGAAAGGGATTTAAATCCAGTACCAGATTTGGATCTGAATTTCATGCCTGGGGGCTCATTTCTGTTATCAATTAGTAGTTGCTCTCGTGGTGTATCAAAAGGCAGTAGCATATAGGCTGTTGTTTAGAGATGTACATAATGTAGCTTTAGATTTCATTGGGAAACTAAACAAAACCTCTGGCCTTAGGGCTGCATGTTCAAATGCTACAGTCCCATAGTGCATTACAGCAGTCAACACTTCTTTTCAAATACCACCCGCATAACAATTAACCTCACTTCAACCTTGAGGTCTCTGATTAGTGATGGCCTATTGTTTAGTTCCATTAACATAGCCCCTGTGTTGCCCTATTCTCACTCAAATGGACTAATCAAATCAGTCACCAAAGACTTAAGCTCAGAGTCCAACTTCTTTACTAAGCAGCAATTTTCAATTTAAATAGAATGGTGGATGTCATCGACACAGTCACAATTAGTATAGTTCCGACATGGAAAAGATTCTTAATGATCCCAAATTTGTGAAATATCAAAGGCCCCAGCAACTTGTAGTATGACAATTTCTATGTATACTAGAAAAATTACAATATAAATAGGATAGTCAATGCATTACCTCGTCTCTGAAAGGACAGAACCTCAATTAGATTCCTTTTAACTTCAAGAAACAAATACCGTTTTGAACCAGTAGAAATAAAAACATGTTGCAGCATTTTCAAGATGTCATTTTTCACTACCCACACCATATTTATTATGCAAAAAAAGGAAAGCATTGTTTATTTTTCTGAATCTAGTTGTTATTCTTGACATTCTTCTTACTTGGATTACACAACTATGTTTTCATTCACATTAACTGATACTTGCTCTTTCAATCATTTGGAATTTAAATGGTCTAGTATTATTTCTTTGGGTTATTTTTAACACTGACTTCTATTTCTGTCAAGGTAATGTATAATTCAAGTACAAGCCTCCAAGAAGACACAGTGGAAAAGTCATGGAAAATACAAGTTGAACTACAGTAGTAAAACTCAGGGCCTAAAGTCATGTAATGAGATTTAATCAGCATGAATATCCACTGTGCACAGGCAAGAAATTGTTTTATTTTCATGCACATGTAGTTATAGCATGAGGAGCACATACATTTTCTCAAGCATTCAGAACTTGCTTTCCTTTGAATACACAGCAAAACGTCAAAGTGGGAAGCCTCTGGCCATTGGGCAGGACATTGAGGACATCAAGGACTTTCAAAACATAGCCTTTGTGACAGATAAGATTTTGCTGTGATTGTAACTGGTACCTAATGGAAAAGAAACTTCTTTTTCTCTTAGCATCTTGTTTTCTTGCCAAACTGCATCCACTTTCTCAGTGTAATAGTTTTTCAGATCATGATGGAATCATGCTCTCATCTCCTCAGAATATAATGAAGTTTCTAGATAATGTTCAGACGTAGCTTTTCTTTTATGATCAGCTAGAACATTGTGCACAGAATAAACATTGCCAGACACATTAAATGTTTTATTTCCCTGCTTCAGAGAATGAAATTTGGCAGAAATACAGTATTCCCTAATTTAAATCCAGCTTTTGTCTGCCTCATTGCTTTACACACCATGTAGTGAAAGAACTGGCTTCACACTGCTCCCACACCACCAGTCCATCTGACTGACAATAGATCCAATCTGCATTACATGGGAGGCCATGTGAGCAGTCTATTCTGCTCCGCCATCTCCACTGACAGCTGGAACTGGACTTGGAGCAAATACCAAGAGAATTTGCATGATAGTCCATTTGGAGCACATATGCTATAAATCTACCATTGCTGCAAAATGGCAAGCCATAGGCCTCGCCTACACAGAAGTTACATGAATTTAAATTAAAACCAATTTAGTCTAAACCAGAATGAACTTCTGTGTGAACACTCGTAATAGTTTAAAATCATCTCAATTTATCCAGCAGACGGTTAACCAAATGCAAGAGAAGCACAGACATTGCCAAGCAGTCTCCGTCTTTAATTGAAGGCACTTTAAACCCCACTTTTAGCCCCTTTGCTGGCAGGGGTTCTGCCATATTGACTGGGGCTGCTCAGTCATACCTGTCATTCAGGGCTGGGCGGGATTTTCTTGCAGTCCTTCTGTTCTTGCTTGTGTTACCCACAGTCAATCATTGCCTCCTCTTTAGAGGGCTCCAGAAGTGGCACCACATATTGCACAGTATTGGATCAGGTTTGATCCTTCCAGTCCATCAGTGATGGCACTGAGGCAGCAGCTTCTGGAGTGGCAAAAGCTACACACATTCTCCAGCCATTGTTTTGGCAATGTTACCCCTGGGCACTGACCCCCCGCCTGCACTGCCTCCTGTTGCTCTTTTGTTCGAGAGAAAACTTGTCATTTAGAGGCTGATTATTAGTTTTCTTTTCTCTTCGCCACCCCGAGTCCCCCTTTAACTGGATCATCACCAGTTTTAGGAGAGTTGTCCCTTTCTAAAGCAGACAAAAAAGAATAAACAACCTCTTCCCAGTCCCTGTTAGAGCTCTCTTCTTTTCACCGACATCCATTTTCTTCCAAACAAAATGAAAGGACAGGGAGAAAAAGACAGCTCTTCCTTCCCCCCACAATGAAGCAACAAAGAGCACAAACAAAATTAAAATTAGGCATTTAAGCTTATTTTCACCACTTAACTTTTGACATGTTTTTGCAAATTTCGTTCAAGTCCCCCTGAAGACTCAGCCAGTGAAATTCACTGTACCGAGTGCCGTTTCCAAGCCTTTCTGCATAACTTCCGTGAAACAGACCACGTGTTGTTTGGAGTGGCAAAGGCACCTTTCTGCTAATGCGAAAGGTTATGACACAACAAAGTATCTCTCCCTTTGAGGAGAAATCAAGGGTGAAATGCATTAATTTTTCAACTATATGTAACTCTGAAAATATTTTGGTTCTGATACATCCAAACTCACTCTGTAAAAGGATCTCCAGGTGGGTGATTTATTATAAGTTAAAGCCGTTGCCCGTAAGTTCTGTTCTATTTTATGCCCACATAGCATCGGTTCAGCTTCATTGTCTTGCTTTGAGAAGTAATTGTTTTTTCTCTCCAGAAATATATTTTTCTTCCAGTAAGTCTGCATCATATTCATCATCTGGAACGTATTTGGAGCGCTGCGCTGGGCTCAGCTTGCAGCTGCTCCCAATCATAACCGATGCGCTCAGAGCCGACCTGCAAAACACCCAGCAGGCGAGGCTGGGACTGCCTGCCCTGGCACCGCTCCTCCCCTCCCCGTGCTCGCACCCGCACTCCAGGGACTTTGCTGCTCTCTCCTTCATTTCCAGGTGTAATTCAAAATGGCATTTTTGATCCACAAAGCCATTCATAGTTTAAGAGCTTGTATTTCTTTGAGACTGCTTCTCTGTTTCAACATCGTGTTTCACCTGGCAGCCAAGATTGGCTGCAGTTGCATGTGATGAATAGCAATGTTGACTCTGTAAAATACATGAGAGTTTGCAGAATGACAGGCCATTCTCAGTGGATGTACAGCATTGCAGCAATAGAAAGGTGGGGAGTGTCTTGCTTCATAAAGGAGAATAGAAAGAAGAGCTTCTTTTTATTTGAAAAAAAATACTATGTATTCTCCATTTTTTTTGTAAAAATATCAAGAAATGGAACCACTCCCCTGAAGATGACTTGTGCCCATATTTGTATTGTGGGTTGTTCCAGAGAAGTATCTTTTCTTTAGAAACTGTTAGGTGGTTTATTGGTCTTAGATTTGGAAAATCCTGAAGAAAATAAAAATCACATATACATGAAAATTGTGAAATGCTGCCACCATAGGAATTCATGCAAATAGAACACTGAATTTACTTTAATAAAGGAATAAATTTAGTACATACAGGATGTGCTAGTCAGGGGGCTACACATTTCTTCCCTAAGACCTGTTCCCTAAGTCCAGAAGAAGCCTTCTCCACTGGCCTGTCCTGATGCCATCAGATAAGGTTATGTCTTCATGGCTTTGCAATCATTTAGCTTCTCCTGGGATTTATCTCTGATTTTATAGCCGAGCTGACCAAGGCAAGGCACAGGTATTGTTACGGTGTACTCAAGAGACCCCTCTTTGTGTGTAACCCCGTGTGCCTGCTACCTCCCACCAATACCCCTCTTGCCTGTCCAAGCAGCACCCAGGCCTCTACACATGCCTCATTCCGCCTCCCCCCTTCCCACCATCCCACATGCTCACCTTGAGGTCTCTTACCTTTTTTTGCCAGTGTGATAGACAGACAAGACTCCTATTTATACTATGAGAAAAATTTTCTCTGACTTGACCAAAGCAACTGTGCTGAGCTTAAATAAGCACACTTCGTTATAAGATAAGTAATATTGTTGATGGTTGGGATTTTATAGCAGGTCAAGAAATAGTCTGTCATTTTCCTATAGTTGTAAGGTCATCATTACTCTGTCTTCTTGACCTAAACCAAAAAAAAGTAAGAGAGGAAGAAAGAAAAAGTTTGAAGAGAGAATTTAAGACCATCTCAGAAAGCGAGGACAAATGGAAAATTAATAGCTTTCTCTAATTCTTTTTTTTTTTTTTAACAAAACCCTTTAAAAAAATTTTATGATTTATATGATGGTAACAAGCTGTCATGTCACTTTTCTAGGGGTCATGTTTGGAACTGACCAAACTCTTCCTAGCCCTGTGAAGGATATGGTTCAATCCCTTGGGCTGTATGATAAACTATGGCTATTGCAATAGTTTCAGTTGCATTAAATCAGCTCAGTAAAGATAACTGAATGTACGGAAACACCATTTTTTCTCACTTAGGCAAGACTTGAGTGGAAAGAGATAGCAAACCCTCAGCACAACATACAGCAAGTGGATAGAAAACCATCTGCTCCACCGCTGCTGGCTTTTCTGAGCCAAGGGACCTGAGAGATGCCCTAGGCTCCTCAGCAGCAGTTGCTAAGGAAACATTTTAGGGAACCTTTTTCATAAATTCATAGTAATCTCCATTTCTCAAATGTCAAGGCTAATGACTCACCCTTTGATTGCAAATGGGATTTACTACCACAGAATTGCTGGCAGCCTTCAAAGCTAAATTGTATTTGTCAGCATTTGAAGACTTTTAGTACGTTGGTTACCACTGCTCCCCTTGAGTGAGCAGAAAATGTAGATACATGAATATCTGGCAGAATTCCCTCAGAAACATTTAAAATCTTTCCTAAGTTTCCATATAGGAAAGAAGACAGGGATCGGTGTCTGCAGGGCTCTTGCAACAGGGAATCCCCACAGCAGAGCCTGCACGTTAGGGGGTTTCTAGCTCACGGTGCCACCAGACTCTCCTGGGGAGCACAGACCCCAGTAGAGGGGAGTTGAGACCAGCCTAAGCTTTCTCTGGGGATTACCAGTAGAGAAATGAACCTGCCTTTCCGCCCAGAGGTTACTTCTGCTTGAAGGCAGCTAGATATGCCCACGGATTTTTTGCAAGTCACACATGAATCAGTGTCCTTGGTTTTCCACTGATTAATTACTATATGCATCTGCAGTTTTACCCCTCATGCATTGGGGATATTATTTGAAATGACACCAAGAACCTAACACTACTTTACTTTGTGCCTTCACAATTCTTTTTCTGCCAAGTGCTGTTTGCAAATGTACCCTGAGACTTCCTTCTTCAAAGTATTTGGGAAGGCATCAACAAACCAGACTTCAAGCATGATATCTTTTGCTTTGAAGGCAATATGTATTCAGAACAAGATTCTCTCTCAAGTGATACAGACCTCACTACAGATGGATCTACTTCCAAGTTAAAAGCTTATAGCCCAGAATATAATTTCAAAAGTGGATACTTTAACACCTAGTGGTTTAAAAATACGTAAAAGAATCTCAAAGAAATAGAGACCTAACAGTAAATATTGTGTAAACAACTTTTTGTAAACACTTCATATTTATATAAATGCATATCGTAAGTCCATTTGAACATTGGTTCATACAGCTTTTAATAAATTTCCACTTAATATGAAAAGTTACAGATATAATGTACTTCGAATGGATTCATATTATAAATTAGTGTGACTCATGGAAATCCTTTCTCCCTAGACTTACCAGTCACCAGTACATGGAGGACACCACTGATGAGATCGAACAACTTTGGTGTCAGTAGCATCGCATTGTTACGGGACACATTTCACGATATAAAAGCAGTATCCACCTAGTTAGGAATGTGCACTTAAAACATATAGAAATGTCTGCAGAGGAACACTTGTACATTATTCTGAAGTGTTTCCTGGTCACCTTGAACACTATTGTCCAAAACAGACAGATGGAGATAATGCTCATCCAACTTTTGCTTTCTCTGTCTAGGGAAAATATATCCCTCAACTGTATTTTGTACCACTCTGCCTAGAGACAGACAATTTGGCTTCCTGTTGCGTCTGGCTACAGGATTTCACAGTGTAGATTTGCTCATTTTTCAGCTGGTGTATTCCGCCAAATTGCCAGAATATACGTGTCCTATCCCAGACCCAGGTGCTGGGAGAGGGCTCCACTATTTTTTGTCTAGAATACAAAAAGAGGAATTGCTGCCTCTGAGGTGCTAACCCTGGTGTTGGGCCATTTTTCTTTCTCCATTGATTGGCTTCTAATTCCCTATTCTCTCGCAGAATTTTGCTTTTACTGATACTGTAAAGTAAAATATTGCAACTGCAGAGATGGTCTTAGGCATTCCCCCTTAGTTTCCAGCTGCCCCTATCTAAAATAACAGTTTAAAAATACACTTAAGTCAGAAAATAAGTCTTTAAAACTTTGCTGAAAACATATGGCCCCAAAATGTAGATGAAAACTGAACAAACATGTGCATTATCATACTGTTTACCAAATGCTGAAATCAAAGTCCAGCCTATGCACTATTTCCTCTATCTGTAACCAGAAAGTCTGCTTAGTTATTACTCAATATAGCAAAAAATGATAGCATATTATTTTAGTAACAATTAGCTTTGTCATTCATTTAATTATTATTTACATCATTTTCTGACAAAATGAAATAAGAATCCTAATTCTTTTTTTGAGTAGGAGGATCTGTCTTTTAGATTTAGATTCATCAATACCTTTAACTTCTGCACCTGTATGCCTTTTTTTATGTGAAGTAAACTGCCATATGCCCTGCACCATGTACCACAGTGGCTCTGAAACACCCTGGCTGATCCTTTATTTATAAATACCAAGACGGTACCTGCACATTTTAAAAAAATCACATAGTTGCATGGAGCCATAGTACATGTGACTGTGGTTTAACCTTTTAAAAGAATTTGGGTTTTGTTCTATTAAAAAACAGAGCTACAGACTCCAGGAGGTTATGACCAATTTTATTCCCATATAGTAAATGTGAAATCCTGGGGACTTTGAAGCATTCTGTAATTCAAACAAAGTTTTATTGTTTCCTGAAATGCACCAACCATTAGAACATCATCTAGGTAGATTAACACTTTGTTTTCTTGCTTCTTAGAGCACTAACACCTGATCTACCAGCACAATACACATTCCTAATGTTCCCTGTTCAGTTGAAGAAGGGAATTTCCTCTACTTTTGGCAAACTGAGAGAAATGTTACTTAAGTCGCCACACAGACATAAATCTACTTTGTAACTCTTGCACTTCTTGGAAGGCTTATTGCTAAAACTTTTGCTTCAGAAGCACATTTAAAGGGTTTAGATTTAATAAGGTTAAAAAACATCTGAGCATTTTGAGACTACAAAGAAATAATGTATCTGTAGTTTCCCTTGCGATAGATTAGAGACAGGACTTGGTTGCGGTAATGAATATAAATGGGATTCTTTATTAAAGCCACTGGACAGAAGCAGGACTGTCGCTCTGCTCTCCAGCTCCCAGGCTAACTGCACACAACCTATGTTTTCTAATAGCACCACACAAGTCTATCCTAAATCCTGGCCTAGATTCAGCAGTTTTGGAAGGGATTGCCGAACTCCATGAAACCTAGTTACTTAAATTGTTTGGCAGTGGGTACAACTTCCAGAGGATTCCTTGACAAAGCTTACACAATCCCTGCAGTTGCATGCATGTGAATGAAACAATGAAAAGATTGGAGATTCTGCAACTGGGAACAGAAATATCCTCCATGCAAAAATCTTTTTTTCCCAGCAAGTTTGAGGATAAAAATAGGTCTGGGACTTGAAATCCTGGATATTTAATTTCTTTAATGCCATTTTAATTACAGAGCTAACTTGAACAATAAATGTAAATATACAGTGGACAGAGGAAGTCGCCTCTCCATATGCCCTAGTTAATGAATGCTTATGGTATTTTCACTGAATCCAGAGCATGTTCAAGGCATAGACAAAGTCAGTAATGGTTGATCATCTGCTTTGCTTAGGCTAGAGGAGAAAAGAACTGAATCCTTGACCCTGAAAAGGCCATTCCTGTGGATCCAACCCTTTGCTCTTCCTCTTCCTGCCAGGCCAAGGGAAGTTAAGGACTTACAGCCAGCTAACTGGCAGACAGAGCAGAAATGCCCCATACACCTCACAGTCTGGTTGCCCTTGTCCTCCTATCCCAAGATGCACGAGGGTACATGCAGGGGCTGCAGTGCAGAGCTGCAACAGCCTCACGGTGGAGGGGAGGGAGTGAAAGAGGATGTTTGTTAAGTTGTGGTTGGAGATTCTCTCCCCCTTCATCCCACTCTCCTCAAACATGACTGGCTCCTCCGGCCTTTCTGTTCCTGCTCTGCTGTGCCTAGTCTGCCAGCACAGTCTGCCCTCTGCCCCTGCTGCTCACCTGCCCCAGCCCAGCCCATCCTCATGCTCCCGCTTTGGTTTGGCAGACACAGACCACCCCCCCCTCACCTTCAGGGGCTGGGCTGCTGTTGAGACATTAAACCTGCAGCTGTGAATCTCCTTTGAAACATGTCCATGATGCTATTTTCAGACTGCACTCACCACTAAGGATGCTTTTAACCAAGAAGTGGCAAACACAGTATCTTTTCCTCATTTTTTGAGGAGCGAGGGAGAATGTTTAACCTGTGCTCAGATGAGATCCCTCCATGGAAAATAGACTGCTAAAGTCAAACACATTCAATTCATCTTCAGAAATTTCTATGGAAAGGGCTGTGGGTGAGATTCAGGCTGTGGGTGAGATTCATACTGTCACACAATTTCTCTCAAAAGGGTTGTGGCCTCCCTTTTGCTTACACAAGTACAGACACAGCCACACACCCTTCTGAGATAAACCTCCGGAGCCTTCCTCAGCAAGGAACGCAATGGGTAGGGAGACTATGGGATACTTGGGGGGTTTAGGATCACAAAACAGTGACATAATTACTTGCCTACAAGGAGATGAAGACTATGGTCTTTGAAGCATTGAATGTGGAGGAACACATTCAGAAGCCTTTTTACTTATAGTGTTGAATATTGGTGGTATGATTATCCTAGAAAGGCAAAAACAAAAGCAAAAGAAAAACAAAAACAAGCAGTCAAAACCTGAGGCTCTCAAATTAGAAAAAAACAAATAAAAATATTGCTCAGGAGCTTCTGCTTTGTGTATTCTCATCAACCCCCTCTCTCACTCTCTCTTTCCTGTCCAATACTAGTGCTTTAGTGCTATATTGAGCAGGAGATCTGAATAAGCAGGAGGCTTCAGTGTAGGTGTGGGATCTCAGGATATCAAGAGGTGAAAGGGTGATACTGCTCTCTGATTTGAAGAGCTAACTTGAGGAAAGCCTATGATCACATCAGTGGGCCACATGTACCAAGTGAGTGTTGCACATGTTAGTATATTAAACATATGTGGTTCTTATTTCCTATGTTAAAGGAATACAGTTTGCAAGCATCAGGGTGAGTCGTTATTTCAGATGCATGGTAAATGTGGATTAAGGGTGTTTCAAGATTCCCATGGTCGGACAAATATGAATACCTGCAACATCCAACTTTGATTTTAACATTTTCCCCACACTTAAAATGTCTGCCTCACAACATTGGTGTGGGACCTGGTTTCATTTTAAAGGCTCATGGAAACAACCAGGGCAGCATGAACAATAACGGCACCCTTTTAGGAAAATACAGGAAATCTTTTCAGCCAGATGTGCTCCAGCACTGGGGCCACCATGAAAGTCTCACAGTTACAGAAACCTCACAACATCTTCTAGGCAAAAAGGAGATCATCACGTCTCCTAACACTTCATCTTGCATTAGAAATAATTCTCGCTCAAGGAAGAAAAAAAAAGCCAATAAAATGTTCAAACTTCATTCTGTTATTGACTTTTTGTTGCCTTACGTTATTAATAAGAATTTACAACCTTATTTATAATGCAAGGTTTTAGTATGGACTATGCTTATATGTAATTTGAATTTTAAAATTCCTTTGGGCATCATGAATTTCAGAAAATCCTTTAAGAATTAATAAAGTTATTTCTGGGTCAGATTTTGTAAAATGTTCTCTAAACTGGACATTCATATGTGTGTGAGAGGAAGTAGGATCTCCTGGGCACCTTACGATTGGGGGAGCTGGATATGAAAATGAGGGATTTGCACGTTGTAAATGTTGCTCACGGCAGGGTGCAGGTGAAGAGTAGGGACCACATTCAGCTTGCAGCAACTTTGAAAAAGATTTTCAGGCCCCACGAAGGCACTTTTAAATGCCAGTTTTATAGGTGGGAAGGCTGTAGGGATGCTCATGGCGATGAATATCAAAAAACAATGACATTATCACTTTCTTACTTATCTGACAGGCAGATGAAGACTGGTGACTAAGGCCTTTGAAGCAGTGAGTGTGGTGGAAGATAGTCAAAAGCCGTTTTACTTGTACAGTGTTGGCTATTGGTAGGGTTATCCTTCAAAAATAAAAAACAAACAAAAAAGCAACCAAGCAGCCAAACCTGAGGTTCGTAAGTTACAGAATACACATTAAAATGTTGGCCAGAGGTTTCTGATTTGTATATTCCTATCTTCCTCTCTCTTTTTCCTCTGCAATACTAGTGCTGTATTGAGTTGGAAACATATAAATGTTACATGTAAGATGCAGCCTTACTGTTGCATCTTTATTCAACATCAACTTCCAGATGGGAACTATTTTTCATGGTTCATAAAGCCAAATCCAGCTGCTACATTTGGACCTACATAAGGAATCCACATTTTATTGCCTTAGCAGTGCATATAAAACAATTGCTGTTGTTTCTTCAGCACTGGTGCACCTCACATTTCTCAATACATTTTAGATATTTAAATTTTTAAAACTGTATTTTATAGTTCCTCATTTAGCTGTGCACCGTAACAAGATCCTGCTTTTACAACATTTTCCAGATATCTAACGTAACTGAAAGAAAAACGATCGCGGACAAATGGTATTCAATATAGCAGCCATATATTCAGTTACTTACTAAGAGTGTTCAGACAATTTCCTATGTAAACCACAATGATATTAAATACTTCTGGAATCTCAGCTTTATTAAGAGACAGGAAGTGCAAACTCAGGAGCCTTTCCCCTCCCCCTCAGCTAATCTGACTCTTTGATAGTCATGTGTTAGGAATAACCATGGAGTTGCTCCTAACGAAAAATATTCCCACAGCTAAGAGAAAATTAACCCTTGCGAAACCTCAAAAGAGAGAGTGGAGTCCATGTGTTCGCAGAAAGAGAAAAAATGACCACCAGGAGGAAGTTTATGCCAGCAGCAGGTCTACACAACGCTTGCTGCCAGCTATTCGATGCGGGCATAATTCATTTGCATTTTAGATGGTATTGTCAGAGCAACTACAGCACATCCATTGCGGAGGAGAATTATCCAGCCTGGCAAAATTAGCTATCTTTGTGCCTCTCTGCCTCGCCACAGAGGAGACGCGCTCTGCAGCCGCTCAGTCATGTGTGCTGGGGCTTTTTCCCCTCCACTCTCCGCTAGCAGATGTCAGGCTGTTTGCTAGAAAGCAAACAAATCCCCACAAAAAGCGCCGAGGTGGGACAGAGAGAGTTAATGCATGACTATGACAGAGAAGCAAGTTTGCTGTGAATTGGGAAGCACAAACTATAGTAATCCCCACCCTGCTGAGTGGCTTCCCCAGAGGTCTGATACAGTGCCAAAGCCTCTTACGCATACTGAGACAAAGCTTATTTCAAGCCGAATTCAGCTCCTGAAGCCACCATACTGCTTCCTGACAGCCTCCAATTGCACTGCCTCTGTATTTGTGTTTCCTGCTGTTTATATTTACTTGTTCCCAGAGCCACAACAGCTACAAAAACAAATAGTTGCTATTTGCAGGGCTCTGTATCAACACAGGTAAAGTGCTTCACTTCCCTTTTAGTTTTACAAAGATTGTGTTGCAAATAGGCTTTTAATACCTCAGAGAGATTAATTTGGTAATTATAAACCAGTTTAGGAACACATGCCAAACAATTGGTCATATAATCAGCATCCTTGTTTCAGAGTATTAGTGCAGCTGAGGCAAAAGGTTTTTAAACCATAAGGACTACACAAACACTCCTTTGATTATATTGCTATTATTTCCCCATTACACTGAGACACGAGCTTGAAATATCACTTTTTTGTTTGTTAAGTCCCAGTGGATACTCTCTGGATCTGTACTCCTGTCTTTTTGGCCTCTGTACAGCTATTGTGACGGAGTGTGATTTGGGTAATGGAGATCTTGTTTGATATACTTATTTAAAGAACCAGCTTACGGAAGCCTAAGAGCCATCAATTCTCTTAATTAACTGCAGAGAAATGATTAATGCTATAAATATGGAATTGATCAGGAAAAAATTATAATGCATAGGATTTAATATGGGTTGTTTGACCAATATTTAAGACATTAAATATGATAAATCTGGTTCTAGGTAAAATGTTCATAACTACCCAAGTTATTTATGCACACCAGAAAATTCTCACCACAAGACACCAGGTCTGTTAGGGTTCTAACTTGAGTGGGGCCATTGCTTTTCAGGTAGAAAAAGTTGCTTTTACAAAATAAAAAATGCCCTAAGGAACTGGCCCATTTCAGTTGTACTGCACTTTTGAAATCAAACAGAGCAGAAAAGTTTCAAAGCATTTTATTTTGGCCTTATCTGAAAAGAACATTTTCATTTCAAAATAGTTCCATTTAAAATTAATTTTGTTTTATGCACATTGATATTGTCTTAAATAATGGAGAAATTTCATTTATCAGGATTTTTTTTTTAATTACAATTATTTTGTTACAGGCCAGAAGATGGGCCTCCAAGCCTTTCCTTTCAGAAGCACGCACACCAAATGTTCCCTGATGCTGAAAAAGCAGCAAAGCAAAATACTGGGCGGAGGACAATTCAGCCATTCTACCAGTGCTCCTCTCTTGAAAACTGAGCTGCAGCAACAATGCAGTCCAGAAACCCAAATGAACCTCAGGCCTGCTGCCACTACTGCCTTTGCACCTCCTAAAATATCTGTCTCCTTTTCCTTTCTTGTCTGTCAATCAAAATGCAGCACAGGGATAAATGGAGAGATTCTAACCTGCATACCCAGCTTTTGTGATTCCCACTGGTCCCCTAAAACTGCCTCTGAAGAGTTTTGTGGTATGGCAGACCTTCCTGATATACTGCAGTCACTTTGGCACTGTGCAAAAATACTTTGTTTGCATTTTCTATGATGACTGGAATGGTCCACTGGGTCTGTGAGGGATGGGGAGGAGTGCAAGTGGAGGGAGGGGATGAGGGGGTGTGCCAGGATTAAGGACTGCTGGTAGAAATTGTTGATGTTGTTGGATTTGTTCCCTCACCCTTCAGTGTCTCACCATAAAAAGAATTAAAAGCTGAGCCAACAAACCCAGTGACATGGTAATGACGCTGAATTTTATAGATATCTAGAAGACAGTACTTTTAGAGCTCAAGCATGCAGCATCAGAGACAGTAGGGGGTTTTTATTTTTTTCCATTTTATAATAGCTAGCCTCACAATTCTTCCTGTCCCTACTTCCCCCAGTCCCCAGAGGACAAGAGTTATGAAAATAATAATTCCTGAGACCATTTCCCAAGAACTCTGCCTTGGTCTACAAGAAATGCGAAGCCGGATCCACCCACATCCAACAAGCAACACATCATGGAATAATTTTTGGAGATGTTGGAGACACAGAAATGTCACTACATTTATGTACAGAGCATGGATCCACCCATGGAAGGCTAAGCTCCCTCCCCAGGGAAACTGCCTGAACTCTGCCTAATCTTTTCTCTGCATTTGCTTTCCCCTCAGGATTACTCATCACCCAGCATGGGTGGGAAGATCTGTCAGAGATCAGTCTCCCTTTAGATGGCAGTCTGCAGTTCTGTGGCTCTCAGAACCTGTCCATGACCCACTCACCCATGGCTGCAGTCTCAGCAGGACCTGAGGGACCACGGGGAAAGCCCCCAACTTGGCTGCCTCAGGGATGGAGACATGAAGAAGTCTCTGCCTCTGTCCAGGGCTGTTATTCACGTACAGCACACAACAGGTAGAAGGGCTCACAGTCGTGACCAACAACTTTTTCAGTCTAAGATACATCTCATAATAGATCCCTTTAGAGGTAGATCACTTTAAATCCTGGAGAAGGCATATGTGTTGACTGGTGGCATGACACACAGATGGATTGGAAGGAGAGGGAGGTGGTGGAGTCGCCATCCCTGGAGGTGTTTAAGAAAAGACTGGATGAGGATCTCAGTGACATGGCCTAGATGATGGGAGACTTGGATGGATGGAGCGTGGTGCCCATGGTTCCACACTTGTGGGTTTGATCCCTGGGTGGGCGCTCACTTGGGAGTTGGACTAGATGATCCTGTGTCCCTTCCAACTCAGAATAACCTGTGAACCTCTGAGAGGGCTCGAAATAGGGAAGTGGCTGAGCACACACGGCAAACTACAAACCAGCGCTCAGCCTCACCTGTGCTCCCAGCCAGGCACTTGATGATAGTGAACGGATGGTGTGTTAATGTGTACCACAAGCTAGATATTGTAGAGGGGACAGTTGTACCACTGAACACTCAAAATCCATGAAAACTCTATACTAAAATAGTTGGAAGACAGGCACTTAAAAGAGCAAGACTGTCTCCAGAAAACTACAGAGCTAAGGATCCCAGGACTCACAGGCACCTCAGCAGCCAGCACACTCCAAGCAGAAAGCCATCTGTTAGGGACTGCTCTCCGTCAGTGCTTCCCTCTCTCTGTGACCCCCCAGTGTGGGAGAGGAGACATCCAGAGGGGAAGAGGAACTGCAGCAGTGTGCCACAGAAGCAGTGGTAACGACGCATTTCAATGGCCGCTGAGATCGAGGTGTTCAAGATTTGATTTTTCCATTGGATCCTCAGGCTTTTTATAATTTGAAGGATGAGACCAATTTAATTTTTATAGAGATGTGTAATCCACCATTTCAACACACTAATTGAAATAGGCTGACATGCAGCTATGTGCCCTACGAGTCTTCCAAAGCACATATCTTGGCACTTTCCACCAGAGGCTAAATGACATGACTGGAAACGGTACCAGATCCTCTGTGTTTACAGGCCTCTGCTTCTACATTATTATTTTGATTGCTAGCTTTGCCAACAAACATCCAAGAGGCAGAATCCACTTGGAGAAAATAATAGAAAGCAGAGCTGAAAAAGATTTTAAGAGGTCAGAAATCAACTGAACCTATGCTATTTTTGACAGCCACTTATTTTACTTGTTTGTAAAGTCCTTTAGCAATGGAAATGCACATATTTTCTCAATGCTATCTCACAAGTACTTCAATTAGGACTTTTATAATGCCTAATCTAAATTTTTCTTGGAGTAATCTAAGTAATATTTTCTTATCAGCTTGGGGAAAAGTGTAAATTAATTTCTTTCCTCTTTTCAGCAACTTTCTAGGTATTTGAAGATTGCTGTGTTCCCTTCTGTACACAGGCCCCATACTTCCAATTTCCCTGTCCAATTTCCATGGTTCTGATCACTCAGAATTCTTTTCTGTGCTCCACATTGTTTTTGGAAAATAACACCCAAAGCTTGCCCATGCTGATTAAGTTAGAAGGGCACATATCTTCCAGGTTATACTTATTTAAAAAAAAAACCCTCAGTAAAATATTTTTCTTTTTTACAACATTCTATTATTGAAGGCTTAAATGCAGATTGAAAACATCATAATTTCTCTATTATTTTCTATATAATCAAATATTTTACTCCTCATTTTGCATTGCTGAAGCTGACTTTTCTTCAGTGTATACAATAAACACCTTTTATTTTCTCTCCATGACAAATAACATTTTTTCCAATAATTTCTCCAATTTGATTTCCACTTCTACCTTTCAACTTTCCCAGGCTCACATTCTTTATGGATGTAATGAGCACAATTGGTTCTTGCACTCAGGACACTGCTGACACTAATCAAGGAGACCAGATCATAGCCCAGGATCCTGCTCAGTGCATATTTGGATTTGAACAGAGCCTCATTGATAACTGATGTCCAAATAGGGTTTTCCAACTGGGAAAATACCCATTTTGTGGCAGTTTTCCTCAAAACTATGTTTCTTTAGCTTTTCTTACAAGTTTATCAAGAGAGGGAAATGTTAAACACGGTTTGAGATATTCACAATTTTTGTTATATTTAATAATTCTTGATGAATTAGTAAATATATGCATAGTGAAACAGTTTCAGAAGTCTTTCTTAGAGCCAAGTTATCTGATCATGTTACTGGACTGGTACAGCTGCTAAGAAGATCAACATGACTCTAAGTGACGTGAAAGTACACTCTGTACAGACCCTACAGAGCATATTGTAGACATGAAGACAAATGTAATGATATTGGGCAAAGATGTCACCTGCCTAAAAGATGGAGGGACAGAAAACAAGAGATCGTACAGCAGAACTGGCTCACACTCAGAACTTGCAGGGTTCCATTCCAGCTTTTCTCAGTTATTAATCTTGCAAACTCGAACTTTACTCTTAGGGATATGAACTTGTTAATAATTTTCAATAATTTTTAAATGCGCTTTTCATTTGATTAGAGCTTCACCACACAACTACTAAAAGCATGGATAGAGTCATCATCTTTGCTTAACATTGAGGTATATCTTTTTTTAAATGGAAACTACTGTTCTCAGAAATCCAACACTTGTCAAACAATTCAGCCTATATTTAAAGAGCAGAGTCACAGAGATGTAAAATAAAATGTATACATTGGGAAATAAATTAGTGTTCAGTAATTAATGTGAATTGTAAAATCTTGTTTTACTCAATGACAGCAATTACCATTAAAATTTATTATTATTCACATTTAAAATACCAGCAATCTAAAAGGCCTGTAAACCATCTATTTTGGTTGCTAGTTTAATTCTCTCTTCATCTGATACAGTCATTTATTTCACAAATTAAAAAAGAAGAGTTTACATACAGGGTGAAGAGCGCATTAACATGGTAGGAGAATTTCTTGAGGGGTCTCCAGACAAAAAATTTCAGTTCATTGCTCAGGCTGCCAACTTCACAAAATTCAGATATGGTGTATCGGGTTTTTCTGTGGCTGGGTTTCTGGTAGCGAGGATGTTATGGAGGAGGCTTTTCTTCAAGAAGTTGCTGGAACCCTCCGTCATAGCTGGCAGAGCTAATGCCAGCCGGCTCCTGGCTTGACCCGCCACTAGCCAAGGCCAAGCCATTCAGGAGAGATAGAGATGCCTTTGTTTTAACATATTTAAGAAAAAAAAGTTAGAAGAAGGCGGCAATCATGGCTGCCAGAGAAACAGCAAATGCAGGCACCAAGGCCAGGGCTGAAGGAAGGGGAGGAGGTGCTCCAGGCATCTCCCTGCAGACCGTGGTGATGACCATGGTGATGCAGCTGTCCCCTTGCAGCCCATGGAAAGCTCTCAGGGATGCAGAAATCCACCTGTGGACAATGGAGAGGGGAGTCCAGAACTCTACCTGATAGGATCTATGCCTTGGGATGGGACCACACTGGAGCAGCCAGTGCTCAAGGACTGCACCCTGTGGAGTGACCCCATGGGCTGCAGTGTTTGGAAGAGCTACTGCCCCGAGGATTGGTCGCACACTGAGAGGGTCATGAAAGACTTTCTCTCGTGGGAAGGACCCCATGGAATGCAGGGGAATGGCCTCCTCCACCAAGCAGCAGCAGAGAAACACCAACTGCCTGGTTTTCCCCTACTCCTGTCCCCTCCCGCCTCCTGGAGGAAAGGGGGAATGTGGTATCTGTTTTAAGAGACTGAGGGCTGGGGGAGAAGGTTGCCTTAAAGATGATACTTCTCACGTTAAGCTCTGATCTTGTTAGAAAGTATATCCTTTACATCCCCACTTTGGAACTTTGTTTTACCTGTGACAGTAAAAGATTTCTAATAGTCCTCATTCCTGCCATAGCACAGTTCTTCAGGGTTGGATTTTATTTTCTTTTCCTTTCTCTCCTATTTGTATTGAGGGGTGGGGGGGGGATGAAGTGAGAGAGCCACTGTGGGTGAATCTCTGGCATCCAGCCAGGGTCAAACCACCACGTACAGGATCTCAGTTTTACTTATGGTTTTCTGAGGAGCCAGCCATGAACTTCAGATCCATATGTTAGTTTAATTGCTGTAGGATCAGGCTACACTACTCTTGTTGAAGCTGAAAGCCATGTTAGGAGAATTGCTTTAAATCGCAGGCAGAAAATGAAGACAAGGATTCACCTCAACTCTTTGCTGAGAACATCAGCTGGACTTCCTGATCCCTTTTCTTGGCATTTCAAGAAAAGAAAATATTCTATCTCTTTAGAAAGAATCAGTATCACACTTTTTCCTGTTCTTCAGCTTTCATCATACTCTTTTCTGTCTTTTCTCTGTTTGATCCATCCTGTCACAATGCCCTCATTTACCTTTCTGGTAAGAGGCACCATTGAACACCTTGTCTCAGATTCCCCCTTATTTTCAGAATGACACTCTTTTTTCCCCAAAACTTACCTGATAGTAAGTGATATCTGCTAGTGTGTGTCTCTATAAATTCACAGAAATTGAGAGCAAATAAAAATCTATCTATACAATACCTCCATGAGTAGAAATAAAGTCCTTTTTCTACCAAAATGGTCCTTTAATTCTGCTTTCAATCATGATTTTAATTTCATTTGAGTTCTTCAGTATGTCTTGCATTGCTACATGCCTCTCACACTGTCAAGAAAGTATTCTTTGCGGAGAAGAAAGAAGATCACTGGGGATCCACCAAATTATATTCGTTACCTTAAATTAAAAATAATGCATCCAGGGATGTATATGCAGCAATCCAGACTGGCAGATCAATTTGTACCCAAAGGTACAGTTTATCTGTATGTGAAAAATGCTATGTCCCAGTGGGGCAAGGAGGTTGCTGAAGGCACCGGGCGCATTGTGCGTCAGCTACAGACAGAACTTGCATTTGTGTCCATAGGAACTAGTTGCATAGAGGGTGCAGGTAACTGGAATCAGGACTTGCCAGCTCTCTCCTTTGCCTGCTATTGCAGAGGGCAGGACAGTTGTGCACACCACAGCATGCAGGAAAGGGAGAGAAGGCAAAAAGGAGAGAAGAGATATTCAGACCATCTGAAATGACAGGAATTAATAAATACATACCTATCTACAAGCCACCGACAGTGCATGATTTACTGAAATAAACACTGCTTGCTTTCCTGAAAAAATTCAGATCCATATGAATGTAAAATCCCATCAGAGTGAACGCTTCTAGGAGCTTGAAAGGACTATGACTGGGATCCACGATAGCAGCATGAAACACATGATAGGGTCAAATCCAGAGAAAAATTATCAATTTTTTTTTTTTATTCCAGCAGTTTGTATCTTTGGACTTATTTGTCCTGTTTAAGTGTTTCAGTCAAGAGGGGCTCTACAGTGAGCTATAGAGGGAGGATCGAAGCACCTGGCTGCATGGGAGGGCACACACAACAGACACCCAGAGGGAAAACAGATTTTCCTGCTCAAAGTCTGATTGTCCTACAGTCTGTTGCATTAATAGCATAAGCAAACGTCTACAATAGCCCTCACTCCTCTGCTTTGAAAGAAATAAGGAAAGACCTTTCTGAAGCTTCTAGGGATAGAGACAAGGAGGGCAGAGCAGCTTCCCTCTTGCTCCTCCAACTGATGTCACCATTCCTGTGGCCAAAACATGTTTGTTGCTAAGCAACTATGTATATATTACACTCTTCAGCTTCCATTTGGGATTTAACATATGCATTTTCACTTTCATCTCTGCTGCATAGTTACATTTGTTTGCAGTGGGTGCCAGAGTGAATGGAAGCTGTCCAGTATGGGATATGCATAAGAACTGAAAGGCACACATGGTGATTTACCAATGTGCATCATTGTTTCGTAGCATAGTTCAATGGGAAACCTACTGAGTGCCATTCAGCAGCAGTTGGGACAATTTTTTCATTCAGGATTGATGCTGGTTGCTATATAGCAGCTATTGGTTCAAGAAGTGCAGCAGTTCTCAGATGTCATGAAGAAACAGTGCGCAGATAGTCTGACTGTTAATTATTGAAGACGGATTCTTTGTCACAATAAAAGAGGTCCATTCTTTCCACCAGAGTTTTGCATTTTATGCATAAATCCACTTTTTCCTGCACCTCTCTCATTTTCTTGACAGGCAACTAAAAACAGTAAAAAAATGTAAAAATAAATCACCTTTTCCTTTTGAATGGCATGAAAATGACCCAAATCAGTGGCACCCATCACTCATTTTTTTATTAATCAAGTCCAAAATGAAATGAAAAGGGGATGAAGAGAAAAGGAAGGCAAGATATGAGAGTTTGTTTGTATCACGCACATTCTGTAATAGAAGAAAAAAAAAAATCGGTTTTAAAACCCACATGCCTATGACCCTGTAATGAAATTACTAAGAAAATGCTATTAGTCATGTCTGTATGTTTTTATTCACATTGTGAGTTCAGTAATTAAATTAGATGATCTGACATAGAGTTTACTAAACAAAAATCCATGCTATAACAAAATAGAAAAAGAACAGGATAGTGCTAGCTTCCTTGTCACTTTAGTATTGTTTCTATTAATAAGCATTAAGGAATAAAACACTGGAGGAATTTTTGCAGTCTAAATGATTTGGATTTTGTTATGCTTTTCAGTTTAGTTTAATTTCCCACTGCGCATTTCTTTCTAAGTGTAGGCCTAGGATTATCACCACATAAGGGGAAAAAACCCCAACTCAGTTTGCTACTGGTTTTTCCTAGTTTTACTCCCTGAATTCCAGGACAGGAGAAGGAGTACAGAAAGCAGTCAAAGCAACTTTTCCACCAGCCACAGCTGTTACACAACTCTGAGGGAAGAATGAAGGTTTCTGCTTTCCCCTGAAGCTCATGAAAAAATAACTTATAAAAAGGAATATTGCGTGAAAACAACTTGCTTGCCCATTCTCCTATGCATTTATTCAAGGCTTTCTCAGTTGGAAGAAAAAACTTGGCTCTGGGTGTGCACCAGTACAATGAGTTAGGGTAAAGTAACTCTGTCCCGTGACCTCCGCTTCCACAGAAGACAGATAATATATCAGTCAATGTTATTTTATGTGCTGGCTCCTTTTGCTTTGTGAATTTTCTGCATCCCAGGTCTGTGCAGAGCCTCCAGCTGGAGCAGCAGTGGCAAATCCATGACATAGGGGAGTGCCTGTTACACTGCTGGATTGGAGAAAATAGATTACAGTCTAAGCAAGAACCAGACTCAGCAGTTAAAAAACAAAATTTGTTTTATAACAGGGAATTTAAAACCAACTAACTGCCTTACACCTTTAAACTGTCCTGAGTTAGGGACTATCCGCTGTTTGAAAGTTGTCTTCATAGAGGACAGTCTGTATTTATCACTTTCCTACTAGTCTGAAGGCCACACACACAGCTCTTCAGGTAACAGAACTAGTGACACCCTGTAAGTCAACGCTTGCATGAGCTAAAGAGTTACCGAGAGCCACAGAAGTATTCAGGCTTGCCCCTGCCACTGTACACATACATTCTCCAAACTCTGAAATTCGCTGCACAGCTGAAGGACTGACAGCAGCTTCTGCATTTAACTTCTGATCTCTGGACATTTTGCCATCCATTAGGAAAACTCTGCTTTCCTAATTCACATTACTGTTGCATTTGAGTCTACCCAATATTAAAAGACAGTGTGGCTTAGAGGATGGTTTATGATGCTATGTACATCTATATTTCTGCCGCAGTACCTAAGAGGATGACCAGGACTCCCTTTATAGTCCTAAATTTTCTTTAAAATATAAAACACAAGAAGTTGCTTGTCCATATTATTTTTTAGCCAATTGAGTGGTGTCTTAGCAATTTAAGTCGATATTCACAGCAACACAACCAGGTCACAGAAACTGCATCTTTGGTGAACAGCTGAAGCTGGGGTTATTCTAGAGGTACATCTCTTCTCCAAATTAGCATGTCACCTAGTAATAAAATAACGGTAATACTTAGAGCACCAGTAAAAAGTACTATTTACTCCATTTCAGAAGTCATCCTGAGAACATTCAGCTGAAGGGATTATTTTTCATTGTTTTCCCCCCAGAGTCTACATTTGGAGAATATTATGAAAAGCTGAAGCTAACACAGATGCACACATTCCAGAGATTCATGCAAAGTCCTGCCACTGCAAGTCCAACTGAGGCAATGAACCTTTGTGGACCTTCCAGGAAGCTTGTGAATTTTGTTGCCAAGTTCAAACAGCTCTAAAAGACATAAGGAAATGAGATCCCATGGTATTTATACAAATTCCCATGTCAGACAAA
>WEKX01016308.1:223375-238369 GCA_013390025.1 Pitta sordida | reverse complement strand
GATGTTGAGCTGCTTGAGAGGGTCCAGAGAAGAGCGACAAGGATGGTGAAAGGACTGGAGAACAAGCTCTATGGGGACCGGCTATGGGAACTGGAGTTGTTCAGTCTGGAGAAGAGGAGACTCAGAGGTGACCTGATTCCTGTTTACAACTACCTGCGGGGAGGTTGCAGTTGGGTGGGTGTGTGTCTCTTCTCCCAGGCTGATGACACCAGAACGAGAAGACATGGCCTTAAACTATGCCAGGAGAGGTTTACACTGGATATTAGGAAGAGGTTTTTCCCAGAGAGAGTGATCTCTGTCGCCATCCCTGGAGGTGTTTAAGAGAAGACTGGATGACTCAGTGACATGGTTTAGATGGTGGGAGGCTTGGATGGATGGAGCGTGCTGCCTGTGACCAAATCAGTGACATGGTCTAGATGGTGGGAGGCTTGGATGGACGGAGCCTGTTGCCCGTGGTTCCATGCTTGTGGCCTGATCCCTGGGTGGGTGTTTTCTTGGGAGTTGGACTAGATGATCCTGTGGGTCCCTTCCAACTCAGAATAACCTGTGAACCTGTGACCTGTTAGCCAGTTTTGGAGTTCTAGAGTGGGGCTCTTTGCATTTTGATGCTGGCTTGCACCAAGTATTTCAGAAGCATTTATTATTTCTAGACAAGTTTCTTGACATTATAGCTCAAGGACCTTTGAAGGAAATAAGATAAAATACGTAATAAAGGAAATGCACCCTTTTAATTCAAATATTTCTGTGGTTCAATAAGACGTTTTTCACATGTTTCCACTTGAAATGCAGAAAAAAAATAAAGTAGTAATAAGTGTTAACAATGTGAGGATTATAAAAGTAGTATTACCTACTCTTTTTATCAGCGCTCAATTATTTGCTCTGAAGATAAGGGAGCATCAAGGAAGAAAAAAGCGCACTCAAACAGTGTCATCATGTCGTAATTTCTATAAATAATATGGCAGCTTTCTATAATTACTTAGCAAAACATCTTAAAATGTTTAAATTTTACTTTCATATTTTAAAAGGTACTACCATTTTACTTAAGAGATTTTTTGTTGGTTTGTTTGATAAAGTTTGAGTATGTCAATAAAATTAAATAATCATATGATTACATTCAATGAAACTTTTAATTTGTTATTAAACACAATTCACAGATTCACAGATTATTGTGAGTTGGAAGGGACCCACAAGGATCATCGAGTCCAACTCTTAAACCACACCACTGCCTACCCGGCAGGAATCAAACCCTGATCTCCCACATGGCAGGCAGGGACACTCACCACTGTACTAAAATCTAAATGCACAACATGCAACTTACAGAAAATCATCTCTTAAATTCCCATTGTACGTTCCACATAGTCCTAAAGTTCTTCTTTTCCATCTGACATCAACTTGAACATAGATCCTCTCTCCATCTTTAGCGAACAGTATTTTCAAACCAAAACTAGTTTTCAGTTGAACAAAGAAAGTAGATACATTCTGAATTTCAACAGCCCCTGAACATAGTAAAAGAAAAAGAAAAACAAAGTCACAGAAATCCAACCTCCAGGTTTTACTGGTGTACATATTAAACAAAAAAGATTTTGAAAACTCAGAAATACAATGAAAAGCTATGCAGAACCTCACTCTCAGCCAAATATCCTTGCCCATTGTCCATCTGAGCTTATTTCTATGAACTACATAAATTAGAAATTGCAACTACTGTCAACAGCAAAAAATCTTTCGCCTTTCTGTACCTGTGAGTTATCTAGAAATCATGTTTGTATCTCTTTTTTTTTAGAAAAAAGCACTGCAACTGCAAGTTTCTGATAATGAGAAGACAAGATAAGAAACCACTTTTTTTCTATGTCTCCAGGGGTATTATAAGATTAATTAACAGATATCTGTAAAGTGTATTGTAATCTTTAGATAGAAGGTTCTCTCTAACACTATTGATTTGAGATCAATATAGTTCCTTCGTTGGACTGTATGTAAACTGAGCCACTATCAAATTTCCAGCTTTCTTTCCCAGCAAGTCCATTATGTGAGGAAATAGAAATGTCACAGTCACAGCATTCATTTGCTACCTCTTGTCGAGATACTGGCAGCTATAGGCTTAAAGTAGTTCCTCCTTCACAAGCAATCTCTATACATGTATACTGACACACTTGAATGCATAAAGTGAGCAAAGGAAAATAAAATGTTTGAAGATGTTCTTAGCCGATAACTTAGTAGATACACACAATTACCAAGAATGTGACATCAAAATATTTGTCACAGATTATATTTGTGGTAGAATATAAAAAGAGAGAAGAAAGTGAGTAAAGAAGGATTCAAAAGAAATATGACGAAATTAACAATGAAATGAAGTAGAACTGTTAACATAACAGAAAGCATAACTGAACTATGAAATTTATTGCCACAACAAACTGTGAATGCCAAAAGTAGAACTGCGACTGGAAAAATTCAATGAAGAAAAAACATAGCTGCAACCACCAGCACAAAAATTCTGTTTTGCTGGATTCAGAGCAAAGACTTTACTCTCACTTTACTCTTACAAAAAGAGACTAAAAATCCGGTAATTTGTCACTATAAGTTATAAAATTTAATAATATTATTTCTATCATCAGTCTTTAATTTTATAACATGTTTTTATTACCCTTCTCAAAAAGCGAGGTAACCTGTCCAAAATCACAAAATAAGTCAGCACTGAAATCCATGTAGATCTCATGGAGCAAATAGATTCTATTCCATGCTATTTATTCTAAGAAGCTTGAAAAAATATAAGCCTTAACATTGGCATCAAGGTGATTTCCCATGTCTCTTCACTTCTTTTCTATTTCTTACCTCCTTCCCCCTAAACACAAACAAAATGAGTAGAAATTCTAGGCACTCTGTGAGATAAGAAATGCAAAGAAATGAAGGCATAAGGAAGAATTTTTTCATTAACTTTAAAAGTACATTTCTATAATTATTACTGAAGTTCTAAGAAGAGATCGTACACTTCATAAGTTTGAAGAAATTCCCTTGTCATAGACAGATATTCTTAAAATGTTTTGGATCATGTAAAGAGACAGATGTGAACTCTGGTAAAATTCTTCTCTATGGACTTCTTACCGTTGAGGTTAAAAACTTGGTTAGAGACAGTTTGGACTTGACCATATCTTGTGAGAGTTACTTGTTTCCTCACATCATCTTCCAGAACTAATGTTATAGACTCAATGCAGGCATGGTCAACGTTCTATGCAGAAAGAAGTTTCACCATCAGAAACAGACAATTATATTAATGTTGCCATGAAAAACAAAACCAAGCAAACAGGGCTAAAACCAGCTGTATAGACAGGAAATATCAGAACTGTCTCCACGTAAATCAGTCGTAAACTATCACTCAAAGCATTAAACACAGCACTCAAAGTTGTATGTAAAACATAATAAAATATTGCCTATGTATAATTTCCAAACGCAAGCAGAATGCATTTTAGTTATTGTGGCGTTCTAGTAGTCAGTGAACAGAGGTCCCTAATTACTGATACTAGGTTCAAAATGCCATATTTGCATGGCCACACAAGGTATGGCTCATTGAAGGGCTAACCAATNCTTGTGTTCCAGCCCCTTCACCATCCTTGTCACCCTTCTCTGGACACGCTCAAGGATCTCAACATCCCTCTTAAACTGAGGAGCCCAGAACTGAACACAGTACTCAAGAGTTTGACCCTGTCCATGTTAAGCTGACAGAAGCAGATCACACATGCAGCAATGCAGGAAAAAGAAACTGGCACACATGAAGGTGCTTCTTGTCTTGAAATGTAGTGATCATCTCTGATTGTAGACCAAAAAGGTATCAATTCTCCAGAATTATAATAATTTATAAATATCTGCCTATAGAAAAATAGTGACTTATAAACAATCTGATACATCATTTCAGTGTGCAATACAGGTAGAATTTATGTACCTAAATACAAAACAAAAGGTGTCATATAATCAGCTTAAACTATGTATCTTATGCTCCCCAAGACCTCTTCTCTTTTCATCCAGAAACTTAAGGTGACTAGAGTTGTGCAAAGAGTTATTTCCTGTGGCCTCCTTGACTCTCAGTGGCTATCTAACTAACAATTTCATGCTTGAGGCCACATAAAATGTAGAAACAGTAGTCTCAACACATATACAGGAGAAGGAGGTGCTTACAAAAAAAGGCAGAAGCATCATCTCATAGTCAAGTGTTTGAAAGGAAATGAGACAATTCCATAGTAAGATAGCTTCCGTGCTTCACTCCCTGCTGATGCATTCAGAAATTTCTGTCCTCTGAGTCACAATCTCAGAGCCCCTTCTCCTGAGAGTCTAGGTGGCTAACAGCATCATTAAATCCACTCTCTCTGGTAAGTACTTTTTATAAGCACCTTTATTCCTAAAGCTTGTTGTTGGATGCCTACCAAAATACTTCCAAATGTGTCTCATTTAGAGTTTTCTAAAAGGCATTGTTCCAAGAAATTAAATGTTATAATACAGTAATAAATGAAATCAAATGTTATAATACAGTAATCCCTTAAATATAGCAGGGGAACAGGTCCAGGACAATGCCGCAATAAGCAATTCATATACAGTCGGCCCTCTTGCACTTCGCACCCCCCATACTGCAGCTTCAGATCTTAGCGGCATGATTTTTTAGCAATGAAGGAGACCCGTCTTTGCAACTGTACATGCATGACCTGCTGTGGCAGCAGTGGCGGCAGCTGTGGCGGCAGCTGTGGCAGTGGTAGTGGCAGTGGCATGGCCACCATTCAACACAGAAGTAGGGCTTCGCGGACCCTGATTAAGACCGCAGGTCCGTGATATAGGAGACCCGACTGTATACGTAAATATGACCCTCTCCCCACCTCCTCAGCCCCCAGCAGCAGGAGCAAGCAGAAGCATGCAGCAGAAAACAGCCTCAAGCAGAAGAAAACAGCAAACAGCAGCACTCAGCAGTACACAACACCATGCAGCAGCAAGCAGGAGCAAGCAGAGGAGGAGGAGGGCTCCACATGATGGTTTGGTTAATACACCTTTGAGACAGTGTTATAAAGCTTCCCCACCACTTTGTTACACTTTGCAACACTGTTACAGTCATACCTCCAGATTCACATGTTTTGGGTGTTGTGAGGCTCCTGCGAAACATTAAGTCCGCAAATTCGGGTTGGACATTAATATGGCAAATTATTGCCAGAAATACAGCATCGTTGCAACACTACAACATCCAGGGGCCCTTTAAGGCATGAGGACAGTAGGAACAGGAGTGTTTTCCCTTTAACTGCAGTAGCCGGTACAGGCAGGAGTGCTTTGCTGAAGGCTATGCGTATGTGAGCTGGCAAGTCCAGGCTGGATGGAGCTGGTCACCACAGCACCATGCCATCCTGTGGAAGCACGCACCACTCCGCGAATCACTGAGTAAGGACCGCACAAAAAATGTCCACAGATCACTGAAGCCGTGAATATGACAGCGTAAATTGCTGAGGTCTGAGTGTATAAGGGAGTGAGCTCTGGGTGGTTCCCGATCAAGCAGCACCTGCTGGCACTGCCCCCCGTGCTCCACAAAAGGCAAACAAAAGGGGAAGCCAGAAAATGCCTTCACAGGAAAAAAACCGCGATGTACTGAACCTGTGATAGGTGAACCAAGAACTAGCAAGAGATTACTGTATAAGAAATAAAAATCTAAAGCTAAGAAAAAAAGAAATCTCTTACCTAACTAGTACTTTATTAAACCTTTATTAAGCGCTGCCAGCAGCAGCTTTTCCAAAGCCTAAGACATCTGTTACAGTCAATCCTCCATATTCATGGATTACAGGTCTCCTGAGGGTCCCGTAGAACCTTTAATCCATGAATATTGGTCGGACATTAATATGGCAAATTATTGCCAGAAATATGGCAGCTGTGGAACACTGCAACATTCCCGGCTCCTTATGGCAGTGAGGAGCTTGGGAGTTGGGGTTTTTTCCCTTTAACTGCAGCAGCTAGCACTGGCGGGAGGCTTTGCCTGAGGCTATGAATATGCACATATACAGATATGTGCTGGCAAGTCCAAGCTGGCGGCCTCAGCCGGAATGGCTGAACGGCTGGAATGGGCCTCACGTGTGTCTCTGTGTTACAGCTGAAGACTTCCTGACTCCTAGCAGTGTCAGCCGGGGCCAGGACTGCACTGTTTCACCAGTGAGGGACCACATCGGCCCATGACTGAGTAAAAACTCAGGGACAAATTTCCAGGAATACAAGAAGATGTGAATAAGACAGCACAAATGACTGAGGTTTGACTATAGTACCATGACTAAAGATGTTTATACTTTTTACTGTGTATAAATAAATAACTCTTTAGACTTTATCCCTCTAAAGATGCAATTCATTTTACAAAGGGAAATACAACATGTAGCAATAAACCACATATGAAAAAAAAGCAATAAGAGGGTTTCAGTTTATACTTCCTGTTAAACATAACCCAGTAGTTCACATTAGAACTTATACAAGATTACCTGAAATATGGATGGACCCATTCGTTTCAAAATTTCAAGAAAAATGTGGCTTACCTGCCCACAAGGTGCTTTCTCTAAAGTGATTGTGAATTTATTTTTCCCACTGCCTTTTACCAAAATGTACTGGCAAATCCCAAGAAAAGTAAAATGACGTCCATCAAATGTGGTGAAATGAGAGCTACCCGTGATGGAACACTCAGCTTGAAAGAGAAAGGATAAACAAGAATGTTACTTCCATAAGAATGCATCATTATTCTGTAAATTATGTAAGAGAAATGAAAAAGAAGCTTTCGCCTTATTTCTAATAACATAATCCAGGCTAACTTTAATCTATGTAGCTATAATGGCATTTAGAAACAAATTATGCTAGAGATACCTCTTTCCATCAGATACCATCTCATACTGCACACACTAATGAGCAGCATCTTTTAGTTCTAACTAGGTGAGATGCTTTTGAGTTAAAAGTTCTCTAAATTACAAAAGACTTTTCTATTTATTACAATTGAAAAATATCCTAGAAACTTCCTCTCAGCATCTTTATCCACAACTGAGTTTGAAAAAGATAACCCTTCTAGTTACTATGGCACTGCTTGTTACGGCAAGTATAAAGAGACTGCAGTCATCTGTCATTAGGGGATACCTTTTTTTTTTTTTTCACAGTTCAAATCAGGAATTCCCAACTGAAGCAAGTCCCCAGCTCAACCTGACTTATTGCGCTTTGATTCAAACCATAGGGCAGCATTAAAGCACATAAACATGATTCATTTTGGCTTCAGCTACTGCAGGAGGTGCTTTGTGGTAGCACATTTAACCTGCTTCCACTACTACCAGCAATGCAGTCCCTAGAACCAGAGTAGTCATAATTACCCCCACCACATGCACACACAACATACATGAGACATACGAAATGGTTCTCAATGTAAACTGTATTACACTACAGATCCACACTGTCAAGTATGGCTTAGCAACTGTTAAAGGCTTATTACCTTGTTTGGAGATGGCTCCTTAATTTGTAAAAAATATCTCTCTCTTTCATATTTTTCATAGTACAGTAATCCCTCGAATATCGTGGGGGTGTGGTTCCAGAAAGATACCACGATAAGCAAAATCCGTGAAGTAGCAGTAAATACAGTAAATTCGGTAAAAACATGGGGGAAAAAAATGCGATGTATTGAACCCGTGAATGTTGAACTGCAAAGTAGTGAGGGATTACTGTATAAACTTGTCTAAGATACAGAACTCAAGGCAGTTTCACTACTCAACTGCTGCATGTTACTCTAACTCATTACAGAGATGTGCTATCTTTAAATATAAGGATCATTATCCAAGCTGTAAACTGCCATTACAAGAGAGAAAATACAGCACACTAAGCATCAGAAAAATGGTTTTCTTATTACTTGCATTCAAGTTGCAACCAGAAGTGTGGAGATTCTTATACCTGGCCCATGTACTGCTCAGGTAGTAAAAATATATCACCTGTGACAGAACACTGAGCATAAACAGGAGATAGAAAACAAAAGGCGGATGCAGCACGTTGAGGCAGGGAAGCAAGTGCAAAAAGGTAAGATGAGAATGGTCAGGCTCCATTTCAGTCAACAGTTTCACTCCAGCTGTCCCACTGCTAATATCCATCTGCTTAATCCTTCCTCTTAAACTAGAAGCCCAAACTCTTGGATGATTTTCGGTACTGTTGTCTTCTAAAAAGTTTGTCCTTTTTGTTATAAGGAGAAAAAGGAGTAATGAAATAAAAATACCTGGGCAATCATGATCAGTGCAGTTCCAAATGCCACCAACACAAATACTAAAAAGAAAAATCAGAAAACCCAGAAATTCAGTGTTCTGATCTTTAGCAAAATAATTCATTTTGAGTTAATTAATATGCCTTGAATTCACAGTTTTCATAGAATAGCCTGTAAAACATAGATACTAACTATTTTTTAAAATATAAGTGTGGCTATAACATTGAACTAACTATGGACATGTATTCTATTTCTCATAGAGAAATGAAACACAAAGGCTTTCACATACCAGTTGCTACATTCTTGTTCAATTTTTGAGCCTACAGGAAAAGCAGTTCCATGATAAATACAAGGACAATTTGACAAAGAGATACAAGTTCCATTTTCCATAACAAGACCTATTGGGAGAGAAGTTAATAGATGAGATAAAAAACCAAACTAACTAACAAACTCCAGATCCCTGCTCTTCCCTCATCTGACTCAAACATTCAAATCTGCCAGAAGGTGATCTCACCGATCTTAAACAAGGATCAGCAAAAACTGTTGCCCAGTGAGTACACAGAGATTAAAAATGTCTGTCTTAGGCATGTAAAACTGTACAGACTCAGAAATTTCAAGATTCTGACATTTCATTAAACTTTAGTCCTTCTAGAACAGGACTGTTCATTGTCTAGTCAATAATTTTTGTTGAGTAGAAATCTCAGAAAGTTTGGTTTCTTGTACAGAGCATGACAAATTCTGTTTAAGCAAAATTTCAATAGATTTTCGAATTATTCAAATAAAGTGGACTAAATCTGTGCAATATCTTATTGTAAGAAACATTAGTAGGCTCCAGATTTTAACTGATATTGCATGCGGAGACTCCTTTTTATCCTAGAGAAATGTTTATTGAGCAATAAAAGGAAGAATCGCAGTAGCAATAATAATAGCTAGGGCAGAATTTAAAATATTCCTGTTTTCAGGCTTCAATTTTAAGCACAGTCTATTTAGACTTTATTATTATGTCAGATACTAGTTTTATATATATTTTTTCATATAACATTGACAGTATTTACCGTCTGGACAGTAACAGCCATCTAAACAGTGCAGGTTGCTGCCAAGACAATCCTTTTCAAATGTGCAGGTTGGTGGACAACAACTGATGCAGTCACGGTGAACAAAGTTGTCTTCGCACTTCTCGGCTGGAAAAAAAGCCCCACAGTATATTGAACATTGGTGCGGTTTTTTCTTTCCTTGCTGGAAAACCCCTTTGTCAAAGTCGTGTGGCACTTCTTGTATAGGAAGTTAATCAGATAAAGTGCAATGGATGTTTTGGTGGGGTTTTAGCTGATGACCTATAATGAATGTCTCATCATTATAAAGTTCTTTATAAATTATATCTTTATATCATTATAAAGTTCTTTCTTTAACAAATTCTTATATCATCCCTCCAAAATAAGTTATAGTTTCTGTGACAGATGTGCTCACAACTCAGCTAGTTCAAAGCCTTGTACACAAGACTGAGCTGCAGCTGATGGGAGGTGGTAAAAATTAGAAGGAGCTGAATTAACTACATTTAACTATGCTATTATAGGGCCAGTAGAGGCTCAAAGGTCTTCTGGCACAGGGGCAACAACAGATCTCCACAGATACTTGTTCTTTGTCCTAGAATATGATCAGCACACATGATGTTTCTAGGAATCCACAGAAACATGAGTTTTCTAAATTCCTCTAGCAAGTCATTGACTTCACTGTTTGCCAGCAATAGTGAAAACAGCTGATCGAGTTCAGTATCAGGTCTAAGTTCTATAGTGACAAATGTTGTCAAGATGGAATTATTTGAAATGAATACACAGAATATCTTAAAGGTCACATAGTATGCTTTATTAAGGGTCTTACTACAGGCAGGAAAGTCGTCCCTCCAGTCTCGCACCGGAGACCCAGCGTGAGAGCATGCTCTAGCGTACTCTGTCACTGCCCTGCAGTATGTTTCATCATCATCCACTCTGAAATGATAAAATAAGAGTAACCAAGGAACTCAAATCCCATCTAAAAAATTTCTACCATGGGACACTGCACAGAATATTTCATTCATAGCTGATACCACTGTCGTAACGGCATACAGCGAAAATACATATAAAAAGGAACGAGCTATACTGAATATACTACTGTGTCCTTGTCATTTGATCACACAAGAAGTTTTTTTCATTTTAATATTACCACAATGAACAAAACAACTGATCTATTGCTAGAAAAAAAAATAAAAAGTGCCGCTTATTGTAAAAGAGAAACAGGACCTTTTCTTGAAGACAATGGAGAATTCAACAGTCTCAGCAAGATCGCCATGTCAAGTTCTCTCCCTCCTGCATGATTTAGAAACTCTGATCTACACTGACAGGAGATACTATGGTCTAAAAAAGAGCCTCAAGTTTCCAGTTGCTTGTAAGACCTTTAACTTAAGCAAGAACAGCCCTATTGGTGGACTCTTGACCTTGTACTGAAGTGCTCAGAGCCAGAAGCATTATCCACTGAATACTGTGGACAGGCTCAGGGATTTACAGCACAACCTTGGACACAGACAGTATGTCTGGCTTAGTCTATACAGCAGAAGCTTACAGTGCACTTTTTTCAGGATCAGGTAAAGATACATTCATTAATGCTTATGTAAGTTCATAATTTATTGGGATGTAAGTCACATGCAGCAAAACACCATCAACGTTTTGTTACTGTGAAAGTCTGACAACTCACATCACTTACTGTGGAGGACTGGATGCCAAAATAAACTAGTTATAACATGACATTTCTGTTATAAGCATGACTGTAAAAGATAAATTGAATTTGCCTTTCAGCACACAAAACCTTGCTTTCAAAATTAATGGTTTTAAGAATATCTTATATTGTGTTTGTATTCTGCTTTCAACATAATTATTATCAAATTGTTACCACATCAAACACCACTACACTCTTTGTTAGAGTGGTCAGACTCTCCAGCTCTCCTTATCTAATCCAATTAAATGGGTCTTAATAGAAAGACTACTTGGCATCTACTATGGCCCAACAAAAAATTCCATGAACTGACTAAGCCACAAGAAGAGAGATCTCTTTTAAAAACAAAATAAGCCTAAATTAATGAGGTTCTGAGACACAGAAACTTCAAGGTTTTTAACATTCACACAATTCACATCAACAGACATCGTGTTGACAAAAAATCCAATCCCCCTTAATATCACAGCACTGATTCAATATCCTATTTGACAATTTGTTTTTCATTATTCTTCAAAAGTCACAGTAAACTCCCGAGTTATACAGAGACCATACAGAGGCAACTTATCTCTTCTCCAAACGAAATCAATGTACGGAACATAAACATTAGGGAGCACACTTTGGATATTTGCCTAGAAACATGAAGTCTTCCATCTTGGCTCTATGATAAATCAGAAAACTGAAAGTCCATCAAAAATTAACAATTTGTAATGGATTATACTGAGTGGTCCTTATGTTAGTCTTGTGATCCTTTCTGTATGTTTTTGATTAAACTGATGATTGTCTGTGAAGGCCATAAGACTATCTTGTAAAAATCCCACTATTTATGACAGTCACTTCTTAATTTGAAAACCTTAATGAAAAGGAAGAGGGGTACACTGCTTAGTTCTCTATTCACTTACTGAAGTACAAGTTTAACTTGAATGACAAGAACTAATCCGGAGCCTGGAGAGCTAAGGGAAACAGGTTGTATACAATGTATACAAATACCTCCATCTGGGGGGGGGTGAAACTTCCACCGAAAAAAATGAGAGTTGAATTTCTTTTGACAACAATGACTTTATATATATAAAACCATTTTGTAAAAATTATACTTGTTTGAACCACAGTGATTCCTCATAAAAAACAGTCCAACTGCATCAGACAAATGGTCCAACTCCTCCAGTATCATTGTTATTTCTCCCTAGTATCATCTCCCTAGTATCATACCCAGTATGTTGGGGAATGGTGGTTTCAGGACCTCCAGATAGAGGTTTCAGGTCTTTTTGTGGTTAGCAGTTCATCTTTTGTTGCTTGTGAATCTCCATGTATTTATCTTTCATTTACCTGTCTATTATTTCCTTGCATATATGTAAGCCCTTAGCAATCAAAATATCCCTCAGCAGGCTGATTCCGTGTCCCTAGTTTCCACACTAAATCACCCCTTGGGAAACCCCATCTCTTTAATTTTGAACTTAGTTCTTCCTAAACTCCCTCAATGTTGTTCCACTCTGGTCTCACACAAAAGCATGAGCATTCATTTCATGTGTCAAATTTAAATACGTACACAAAAACTCATTCTTACCTGCAAAGATCATTCATACAACTTGAAATATAAGAATATGGATCTATACTTTCATGACAGCTGAGAAAAGGAAACTGTAGGAATATTTGGCACTTGAAGAATATGGCCTGTGAATTAAGGAGAATCAGTAAAAGACAGTTACAAAATACTTTCTGAACAGGCATAATTCTCTTTAGCTTTGTTTCCCCAATCTAGGGTAAAGTTTATCCCCATTAAACTTTGAGAATCTTGCGGTTTCAGTTTTTTGTTATAGATCTTTTATTATTCCTAAAATTTGCCCTCTCTGCCTAGGCTGGCTTGATTGCCTGCTGCTCCTAAACCAGCTGGGATGAAAAACTGTGAAAAGACAAAAAGAAGCATTTTATGTCAGTGCAGGAGCTGACAATGCTATTTCTGCATCATTTTGCAATTGCCAAAATAATGAGGTGTAAGATGTCAGGACTGGAAACTGAACCCAAGTTTAATGCAGTAATGAAGAGCTCTGTCAGCAGACTGGTGCTACTTGGCACATCCTATCTGAGTCTTTGTATTTTGTACTTTTAAGCTAAACATATGAAGAACTCCCCAGCAACAGCCCTGATCTGAGTCTTTCTTTTCTCAAAGCCTCGGTGCATTAAAGGCTTTTTTTCAGTACAGTATATACTGCTAGATTATTGTACCATCATTAGGTAGAGAATATTAATTTTATATATATCTATATGTATGTATGTATACACAGAATCACACAGAATATTATGAGTTGAAAGGGACCCACAAGGATCATCTAGTCCAACTCACCATCTAACACCCGTGCAGAGACTGAAAGCCCATATAAAATATTACTACTTTACCTCAGTGGATTCTGCATCAGCTGAGCAAGGACTGGAAAAATCTGAGGCAGTAGGTACACAAGCTACATCATCTGAGGACTGCACAGCCCAGCTATTTGCAAATTCAGCAATGTCTTCTGTATATTCACCTACTACATGAAACATCAGAAGAGAAACAATGAAAAAAAATTAACACAAATGCCACCTTTGAATTTCTAATATTTTTTCAATATCTTCATAACCTCAATTACAGATATTTTCAGAGTACGAATGATGAAGAAAAATATTAATTTATATATTTTGTTTGTTTGTTTGTTTGGGTTTTTGTAACTGCAATCGCTGATCATTTTATAACAAATATCCAAATAATGACAAGTGCAAGGCACTGAATACTTAAGGAAAAAATACATTTTTTTTTAAACACTTTAAGGTCAGTTAGTGCTACTATCTCCCTCCTTTTCCATTTTTCCGGAAAAACCCTACAACACACTACAACATGCCCATCTCCCCTCACAGCATAAGCATGGGAAAATTAATGAACAAGATTCATGACTGGTAGTCATGGCAACAGGTTTAGATACACGAATATACAAGAAAGTTGGCAGTAAAGAAACAGACCCAAAATTCCCATATATTTGCAGCAAGAATGAAATACAGTTTACCACATTTTCTCTACATGCTGAAATAAGGTTAAAACTGGTATATTGCCTATACCTTGATGAACCTTACAGTAGTTTGTATCTATGCTATGGTTATATGTATCTATGAATGAATAGGAGATAAAACATGGAAATGAAATCAGATAGAGAGGGTTTTTTTCACTGAGCTGTGCTACAAAATCTTAATCTAGCCTCTAGTACAAGAGGTACAATGTTGGACACTCTGCAGTGTGAAAAGCAGCAAAGCATAAAAATCAGATATGTGTACATAGATCCCACAAATAAACAAAGACAAGATCCTAAGCACCAGTCTGTTTTACTTAAGAGTCAGGGAGACTTAAAATACTTCTCCTTCTCTCTCATAGTAGTTATTTATGCAGAAAACATTCCCCAAACATAAAAAACTGGAGTTTAATCTAGAAGTAAAACTGTTGATATAGCTCTGCTTCTACAAAAACATTAAAATTAATTTCTTTACACTTTGACATGGCTTGAAAAACCTTCTGAGCCTTCAATAAATGCCACAAAATTAAATCATTGTCCTTGAAACAGTTCTATACACAGATACAGTCTTGCATATTAAAGTACGACAGTATCACAGTATAGATAAGGCTGGAAAGGAGATCATCTAGTCCAACCTATAATCCAACTAACCTATCCTCTACATCTAGATCACCTCATCCAGCCTACCCTTAAACACCTTCATTCCACATCCGGATAACTCTTTCAGTAAAAAGCCTTTTCCTAATATCAAGTCTAAACTTTCCCTGCTGAAGCTTAAGACTATGACCTCTTCTCCTGTCCCCAGAGACCAAGGAGANTCATGTTAGTCAAGCAAGACCTACCCCTAATACAAAGATGGCATTAAAGATGAAGATAAGGAAACAGAAAAGGAGTCTTCCTTCACTAAGTTAAAAAGTTGCACTAACAACCATAAAAATGGGGGGAAAGTTACAGTGAGACGACTTCACAGAATCACAGAATACTATCAGTTGGAAGGGA
>WEKX01016308.1:204692-223269 GCA_013390025.1 Pitta sordida | reverse complement strand
ACTCAAGATGTGCTCTGACCAACGCCGAGTACAGGGGAAGGACAACCTCCCTAGTCCGACTGACCACACTCTTCCTGATACAGGCCAGGATGTCATTGGCCTTCTTAGCCACCTGGGCACACTGCTGGCTCATATTGAGTTTCCTGTCAATCATTACACCTAAGTCCCTCTCCACTTCACTACTCTCAAGCCACTTCTATGACTTAAGAACATGCAGAGCCATTGGACTAGATTTTCCCAGCAGGTAATGGTAACAGTAAAATGTCCTATCTTGTTTTTATGAGAGACTAAGATATTCCTCATATTCTCAACCTTGTTCTTGTTCTTTTTCTTTTTTCTCACATTAGTTGCAAGTAGAACAAAAGTCCCTATGAAGTAGTCCCTACACAGACTACATAATACGTGTTGAACAACTCATCTCTGCCTCAGATACAGCATTGGGCAGCTCCTCATCCTACAAGGTAGTCAGAGGACCATGGTAAACCATAGCAACAAGGAGACACATGGAACTCCCTGGCAACAGCTTGGAAACTTACATTTTTCAACTAGCGTTTTTATGATGCTGATACAAAAGAATTACTCAAGATGGTGCTTTTCCCTTCATCTTTAAACACAGAGAAAACCACTTGGACTAGAACCTTTACCCTATGCACCTTTATTAATGAGGAGAAGGAAAAGTAGAGCAGATATACTCTTATACTGCAATGACTGAAACAGGACTCTGCCTTTTTACAGCATTGTATTTTAACAGCATTATATTTCAAGTAAACATAGGAGCTGTTCACACAAGGTAAGGGTAAACTATTTACTTACTATTTTGCAATATCAGGTCATCATATTTATTGCCATTAAAATTTCCACAAAGGCCACAAGGCTTTCCCTTATGATCTTCTGTCAGCTTAATATAAACACCAGAGTTTCCATCCCAAGCAAGGGAAAAGCCAAAGGTAGTTTTCACCAGAATATAGTCAGCCAGTCTCTCAAGAAAGGCATTTCCAACTGTCTGAGGCAATATTAACCTGGAAAAACATAGTCTGCTTCAAAGATCTCAGATAAGATGAGGATCATGCTAGAAAAATACCACATAAAACATCACCTTCTAACTCACTAAACCCTTTTTCCCTGGTGTATACAGTCACTCCATTCAATTCTTCATCATGTTACTATCCTTTCTTCTGTTTACTTCTCCATATTGACCACCAAAAATGAATGCTTTTCTGTTGTATACATCTGTCAGTTGTACCAATTGCAAGCCTGAAAGAAATAGTGTATCTTCACTTTCATGATTCATGGTTCATGATGTTGAGGAATACTAGACTTCACAAGCATGCTGTGTTGGGCAAGATGAGAGCTATGACCACCAGCAACCCTTCTGGATACTAGGTCATAATTGGGTTAGACATCTGCAAATGGAAGAAATTACAGTACAGAAAATACTACTGACAAAGAAGTTGTATCTCTTCCTCCTTTAGTCAAAGACCACTTGACAATAGTACACACAGGTCTAATCCTAGTCCTTCAAAGTTGCTTCTGTTGGGTTGAACAGTATAACTTTAGCTATCAGTCTCAGATACTAATGGCCATAGCATTACATCAAAGGGGATGGCAAAAACACCTCAACTCTCTGAAATTTTAGGTACTTTATCAACCAGTAAAATAGCCTTGAGCCCATCTTTGTACTTATTAGAAAAAAAAAAGAAGGTACATTTGAGGTTTTGATGTACCTCAGAGATGTTTCCTGGAGCTTGTGACCCAATAAGGCTTAGAATCATAGTCTTGTATTAGCTAAAGCTACCAAGAATAATGACTGCCTTGTTCAAAATGGTATCAGGATGCATCAAGGATGCCTGACATAGACTTTATCTGTACAAAGTAGGGATGAATGATTGTCAGGCTACAGCTGAGAAGTAAAACACAAGGTTAGTGCAGGGAGTGTGTTCTATCCTCACCCAGTTTTTACATCAGTACTGTTACATCTGCTCACACTAGAGCTCCATCATCTGCAATATGGAACAACAAGGAATAGAAACATATAGAGATGAAATTATTTTATCAGGATGGTGTAAAAAGCATCAATTTCTCCAATTCTACATCATCTTTTTGCAATAAAATATTAAACCACATCATTAGAACACCCACCTGATTCCATTTTTTCTTACTTCATGGCCTGAAATAATTATTTCTTCCTGATTTGAAAAAAATAAACTGATGGACCTCTGACACGTATATACAGAACCGTAACAATGAGGACTGTTATGAACCTTAGAGGGGAAAAATGTACACACAGTAAGTGTTTGTTCTCAATAATTTCACACCATGTTTTGTAAATTCATATACAATATGACATTTCTATGCTCCAGTTACTGAGAAAGCTTTACAAATAAATACCTAGAGTAATAAAAAGTCAAAATTACAATGATTTGCAAAACTAGATGTTCATGCTACCCGGTGTTACTGAGAAATACAGCAACTGTTTGATAGGAGAGAGCATTACATGACAGTGTTTTAAATACTGGATGAAATAGTCAGGTATTTTATGCTGACAAACTTCAGAGACACTGTAGTGAGCTAGCTTATAGATGTCAAAGTAGGAGCTCACTGTTTGCATTGAGGAAACACCCTCTTGCTCTGTTTCTAGAGGTCTGATCTGTAAGACAGGACTACAAACCAGTACAGAGTCCCTGCAATCTCCCTGGCAGCTGAGAGTAGTATCAGCTGAACTACAACATGCATTCCTGGACCACTCAGGATTTGTTGAGATTTTGGAGTGCTCCCACAGATTACTGCATAGATCTGTTAAAATCCATTTTGCACTGGCTTTCCAGCCCTACTAATGGAGAAGGATAGGTTTTCTGAAGTGAGGTTCTCCACATTATACATATATAGCATAGCGAGCAAGGGGATTGTTTCTGGTATACATATCAGCTTCTCTAGATTGAATACAGTATTCTCAGGACTTGAAAACTCATTTTCGCTTGACTAGAACTTTGCTTTAATCTCAGTGGGGCTGAGTGACCCAAACCTGTGAGATGTCCTATAGTGCTTCAGAAACCTGTGAACTTATTTTAGACTCGGCTGAAGAGACAAATGAATGTGTTTTGAATCTTAGATGTCTATTATTACCTAAATTAAAATGTAGACAGCATAGTACAGTGGTAAGTGTCCCCACCTGGCGTGTGGGAGACCTGGGTTCGATTCCCGCCAGGGAGACAGTGTTAAGAGTTGGACTCAATGATCCTTGTAGGTCCCTTCCAACTCAGAATATTCTGTGTGTGTGATTCTTTATATAGCTCAAATATGGCTTCTATTACTGTGTGTGTCACCACTCTCTGAGATGGATGGGCGTTACCAGTTTCCTTGATAGTACTGTGAAGATAAATAAATTCATAATTGGGAACATTTTACCAATGTAGTAATGGAGGCTGTAAAAGTTACTTTTTGTAGAAAATATGTGTGGCTAAATACGTGCAGTGCTAACACATACTTGAATTAATCTTACTTAACTGACTCTTAATCCTGGAAGTAAAAACCAGTTACTGTTTCTTTGCATGAAAAAAAATAAATGAGAAAAAGCATTAAGAGTTTTTACATGTATAAAGATAGCCATAATTAAAGACAACACAAATGTTACTAATACTGAGATGGCTTCTCTGTAAACCCAGCCCAAGAGGGAAAAACAATAAAGGAAAATCTAAATAATTTTTGTGTTTTCTTCTTCTCTTGAGGGATGGATTGTTAAAACCAGAAGGACCATAATGTGAGGATTTTGGAAAGGCTTTTGGCTCTCCATTGCTCAGTCTCACATTACTCATGACTTTGCTGAGTAAACAATTTCAGTTTTAGTAAAACTTGGCATTTGTTCCAGTAATTGAATGGAAGTGTCTCTCCAGAGAACCTGGAATCCATTTAAATTTTGAATCTAGATTTTAATATAATCTTGGACTCTGCCATAGCAATTTCTGAAACTCAAACAGTTCACAGGTGCATATAGAATCCAAAGAATTAGAATTATATTGTGGAAGGCACGTGTACCAGCATCACTCTATAACTTGAGTAAATAGAAATGGCAGTTTTAATGGTAGATTTATCTTCACTAAGTGCTGCTATTTGAGAGAAGAGGAGATCATCTGTTTATAAGAGAAAACTAGTCCTCAGAGCAGAAGCCAGCATGTAGACCTGCCCTTATGCTGGCAGGCACTGTACCCAAGTACCACCAAGGCTCAGAATTAGGACCCTTCTGGTCCCCTCTTTTCGCCTCTTCCCTACCCAGTCAGTACCAAATCCCAACCATCGTGTATAAAGTAACATGAGCTTGTATCCTCTCCCCACACCAACCAACAGCGAGACAAATAGGTCATCTTTTGTCAAAAAAGGTACAGTTTTGAACTCCCCCTGATCCAAAGTTATTAACCATGGATACTCAGAAATTTTAAAAAATGTACTAAGAGTGCCTTCTATACATATAGGTCAAGTTGAAGGCTTTTGAGCTGTTAATCTTCTCTGTATGATGCAGAGGTAATCTAAAATTAGAATGCAAACCCCCAGAGGGGACAGGATGGGAGAGCAAATCCCACTGGCCAGGAAAGTAGACCCCATACCATGTCAGTGGCTGTGAATTCGGGCCCTGGACACTCGGGTGCTTGGCTATTAGGGAAGTGATAGCTGTTCGCACTTTACTCAGCAGCTCGATTTTTTTACATTCCCATAGCTAAGGTTTATTGAAATGCTCAAGGTGTGCTTTGAGACCCACATTTGCTCCAAGAAGGGGGAGATCAAAAATATCCCATTAAGGACAGGAGGACTAAGAAATGCTATTTTTAATATACTGACTCTGTGGATTATAATTTCACCAGTGTTTTGAGTTACTCCACATAAGCTTAGACATTTCCAGAAGCATAGTTTTATATCTAAGTAAGCTATGCCCAGTTTGATAAATTTATTTTCTCTCTACTTATTTTACTTACTCATTTAATTTTATATTTACTTAAATACCTATTTCTAGTATATGTTCACATACTTACCCAAACAGTGTACTGGGGTTCTAGAGTACTGCAATCTTTTGCAAATATATAGGAGCAATTTCCTGGGATGTAGTAGTAGATGCCATCAAACGTTTCAAAATGATACTGTCCCCATGATTTGCAAATACCATCTCGGTCCTTACCAGTGTTAGGTACTGGAGAGAACACACTAAGTTTACAACAAGCATAGTCATAAAAAACTGGCAGGTGTCACAGGCAGCTACAAAAGTAGGAGCTCAGAAAGGAAATGAGATCATAAAGAAAGTACAGAGCAAGTACAAAATATAAACTTATTTCTTCAATTTTAAATAAAGTCAATTTTTTTTTAATCTTTAATCTGCAGTTTTAAGTACGTCCAATCATCAATAAGTTTTTATTTGCTTCAATGGAGACATGTTAATTACAAAGAGGAGCAAGGGATTTAGATATCCTGCCAATCCTGAAAGACAATTCAATTTCCACACACAGCAGATTACTGAAACTAGTACATTACAATAGTTGGCAATTTTATTTGCAGTAAGTCATTGTTTGTTAGAGGAAATGCAGTGGCTTTTTGGTTGTTCAGCTAGCTATGAAAAAAACCCTCTCTCACTACTGATGTATTAGACAGCGACCTCTGTTATGGTGTCTGGGTATCATAACAGCCCAGGTACTAGAACACAGGCATTCCTGATGCTGCTCTCTATATATCCCTAACATTTCTAACTACTAGTCAAATGACAGTCCTACTACAGAGGCATCACAAAATTTGTAATTTTCTGAATCTCCAAATCACAGTTGTGTAAAGGGACCAGGGTGTTCAGGGACCAGAAGCTCTTGCTTCTAACAATATTGGTTTTAAAACCTGCATCTTAAATCTCCCTTGAAGCTGAAGCTCAACTCTTTTGGCCCAAAACTTACCAATTTGGCACCTGCTTCCTTGAGCCTGAAATAACTGACAGTCACAATCACCTGTCTCTGTGCAGGCTGCTCCATTAAGGCACTCCTGAGGACATGAACCTGTAATCAAGCATAGCAGTCTTTCAGTAGGGACAGTATTTTGTAAATAGGCTGAGAGATCCTATTAAATCTGTTTATTGTTCAATCATGAGCAGCTATATTAGCTGAGAAAATTAACAAACAACAATCTCCATTTTTTAATGTTTACTTAATTTTGTCCTTTGTGTCCCTTGGTTAAAAGAGAAGCAAGGTTTTCTTTCTTTTGGTTTGAGACTTGTAAACTAACAAAAGAGCAAAAGGTCAACCTCCTCCCAGCAAACAAAAGGTCAAGTTCCCATGTAAAGAAATCAAATCCCAGTTCTGCTGATCTCAAAATACACAGGACACAGATTATTCTAATTGGCTGAATTCAGCATAATTTATATATATGTTCAGCTCCTCTCTCCTAAGCATTACAGCAGAGAGTACATTCAGTCTATAAACAGTCCAGAATATGTAATTTACAGACTCAAAACCAGTTATAAACAACCTTCTGCACATGCTAAAAAAAAAGGCAGTTTAAAGGTTATTTCTGCTTCAGAGGTGACTCGAGTCAGAGACTAGATTCCATGGGAATAGCCTGTTTTATGTTATAATTAGCAAATGTTTCTAAAAGCAGTTAAAGGGTTTTATAGTCTGTTTGAAAGCTAAGACCTCCTTATCATTTACTAATAAGTAATTTGTTGAAGTGGGACTGAATTCCCCAAAAGTGGAGAAAAAAAATCCCAGAGCAGAACTTCATCAGGTTTTGCAGATAGTTGCATTCCTTCGTGGAGTAGGATTAAAATCCTACATACAAAAGCTTCCAACTTTGGTGATAGAGAGAAAAAAAGCATTGCAAAAAGCAAGAAGTAAATAAACAGGACCTTCCACTCTTGTTGAAGTCATGGCAAAGCTGCTGGTGACATTAAGTGGGAAAAAAGTGGGACCTTTATAGTAAAGGTACACAGAAGCTCCCAGTGATTTAGATCATCCTTCATTGTGAAAATTCCTTTGCATGTTTAGTTTTGAATTTTTTCCAGTTAAGAATTGCTTTCCAAATATACACAGATACTCTGAAAATACCAACAAAGCAGAAAATATGCTTCTAGTAGAGCACTAATGTGGAAAGTGTCTTTGCTCTTGTTGTTAGAATTGTGAGTTGCAAAATTGCATATACCCTTTTACATAGAAAAACGCAACAGAAAGCATCTACCCTGGCATTTTCTGAGGGGATACCAAAATTCCAACCAAAGTTGCATACAATGAACATTTCTGTAAAACAATTTCTGTCATTTGGGCCTGCTTTACCCATGTGTACAATGCTTAAAACTCTCCAGGATCAGCTGCATGTTAATTGCCTGAGCACCCTGGTCCCTTTGCACAACTGTGATTGGGAGATTCAGAAAATTACAGATTTAGTGAGTTAGGTAAGAACATAGAGATTTAGGGATTTTAGTGAATTAGTGAAAATGTAGTGATTTTCTAGTGAATTAAAGAAGGATTAGTAGACTTTAAAATCAATCAGAAGGCCTAAGAGTTAAGGTTGAATATTAAGGGTGTCCTGCAGTGTCTGAAGGTAAACAAAAGTGAGTGTTATGCACAACAAGGGGAAAGGAATGAGAAACATGGAAGCTAATTGGTTGAAGGATTCATATCAAATGACATAATGTTGAAAGGATAAATATTCATGGGGCAATTTGCATATGTATGAGACAAGGGGTTAAAGATGGGTGACAAATCTGGGTGGCCCATTTGGCACCTGGCAGGGCAGAGGGCACTGCTGCCCCTCTTTCCTTGGCTCTTAGGCCGAAAATAAACATTTTCTGTAGCTTGCAACCTTGAGTCCTGACTGATTTTCCTTAAATCAAGTGGTTACACACCTCTCTGACATATTTACATCCTCTGCCAAGGCCAGAAAAAAATGTAGCAGAAAGGAAAAATTGCAACAGAACTTTAAAAAAAAAAAAACAAAACAACAAAACAAACAAAACCAACCAACCAACAAAAACAAAACATACACATAACCAAACTCCACAAAGAATTGACTTAATGAGCTGTTCAGATTTGGTTGTAAGGCCTTATTTTGAAAGTACAATTTTAACGGGAAATTGTCACAATTTAACATAGATAAAATGCGAAAATGAGACAGGGCAGGGTTTTGTTGCGGACATAAGGAAAAGTGCTTCAACAGTCCATGGTAACACAGGGAAGCTGGTAGGAAGACACAGTATTTTCAGGACTCTCTCCTCCTGCAGGTGAGGAGCACAACACTGACCTCCTGGCAGACTCAGCATCTGGGTCCCATGAAGGCGCAAACGAGAGGCAGGTTGAACCTGTCAGAGAAATGTAAAAGCAAAACCAGGGTGTTTGTGGTTTACAAATGAGCTGATATGAGCCTGAGGCCTTGGGCCCAAACATGGGGTAGGGATTTTTAATAGAGAACAGTAATTTGCATCTCAGGCAGCAAATGGCAGTTGTGGGTGCTACAGGAGGGAATGGCAACCTGGCAAGGAGAAGCATGGCTTTTGCGGGGACAGGAGAGGGTACAGCTGGCTTCCTCTCTATGCCCTCCAGTTGCAGTGAACAACTGGGGCTCCCTTGGGAATTTTTGCATTTACATTTGAAAAGAAAATTGAGGGGACAGAGAGCAATCTGCCTTTTACACTTTAGTCAAATACGCATAGTTGGGGAACTCGAAGATCATCCTCTCCTCCTGACCCATGCTCTGTGCTGCACCCTGATCATCCCACTGTGGTCACTCTAACTACAATGGATTTCATGTCCTTGTTGCGGTCCTTCAGAATCGCTTTTTGGTTCAAACAAAAGAGAAAGCAGATCTGTCTGACCTGCTTCCTGTTTAGGAACCAGGGAGCATTGGACTATGAGGAAGCCCTGGATTTGACCCAGCACTCTGCTACTGCACCCTGTCATGTCATATTGTCCCTTCCAAGAAATGATCCTGTTACAGGCTGAAATACTCTGGGGTTTTTACCCCCACTGGTCTGACTGAAAAGTTTACCAGAGTGAAATGCTGAGTAGTTGAATACTTACCGCTTACATTTATTCATGTCCAGTTTAAATCCCTTCTCTTATAAATTTGTGACCTTTTGCTTAAACAGCTCCTCTTCCCTCTGTTTTTTATTTATTTCATATCTGGTACTCTATGAGAAAACAGTTACCCTTCTGTGCTCTTCACAGACATAAGCGCCAGCTTTCAGCTGTGCAACTAAGTAAAAATTTGGTTTAGTCTTTGCTTATAAGCTGATTTCTTTCTTCCCTCCTGATGCCAGCCATTCACCATATCTGGAGTTTGAACTGATGGATCTCAAAGTGAATGGCACTGTGCAAGAAATATGTTAGGTTACGTCTTGCTAATGCCTCTTACAGTGACATAAAAAGGTCCTTTTTCCGAATGGAAACACTTTGTGGGATGTATCCAAGTAGCACAATCTGTCTAAAATCAATCTGAAATGGATTTCATCAAGTTGCCACCTGGAAGGCCCCTGTGCCAAAGGTATTCCTTGGAGAAGACTCGATGAGGAGCTTAGTGACATGATCTAGCTAGGGAGTGTAGGGCTGGATGATCCTGGGGGGCCCTTCTGGCTCAGAGTGGCCTGCTAGACTGTGAGGGAACTAGGTTTGTGTTTACCTCTCTGGGATGTGCTTTCGGTCTCTGTACGGGTGTTAGATGGTGAGTTGGACTAGATGATCCTTGTGGGTCCCTTCCAACTCATAATATTCTGTGATTCTGTGTGATTCCCATTGCTAGCTGGAGAGAATCCCTTCCCTCCCTGCACAAGACCCATTACTATTTTCCCTGATAGCTACTCTGAACTGCCCATCTCAAAAAAGCAGCTTTAGCCCTTTGCCTTAGTTTGGGGTGGTAGAGCATCCTTGGTGCAACAGAACTGAGCCAGAGGAAAGCCAAGGCAATGGGAACCATGGCTGGGCTAGAGCTGCCACTGCACCACATGCATGAGGGAGCCTTGCCAGTGGCGCCACCATTGTGCCTCTCTACAGACATGAACAGCTTTCCAGGGCATTCTGTTCACCCTCACAAAAGATAGAGACATTGCAGGTTTATTTCCCATGGTGTGCGTCAGTTGGCCCATCAGGGTAGGCCACTCACCATGGGCTTTGCAGAGAGTGAATGAAGCCATGAGGCCCCAGCTCAGGCAGGAGTGAGCAGGTGGGGAGTGGCTGCTGCTCCTCGCTGTCCTCCTGTTACCACAGCCCTTCTCCCCACAAAGGCTCATTTGTAAGGATGGCAAAGGCCCAGAGCAGAAAAGGGAGGAAGGTTTCCCCTCCCTCCCGCTTTTGGAGGTATAACCTACCTCGGCTGTTACAAGATCTCTTTTCTGTCGAGTTGCATTAAACTCATTTCTGGAAGGAAACAAAAAGGATCTTGTATTATCAAAGGTCCCTGGAGCAACCTGAATAAGCAACTCCCTGGAGAGAAGTGTTTCTCTCTGATTACCATAACTTCGTCAAAGAGGTCTTTCTTGGGCTAACATTTAAAAAGATGGGTTTTTTTCCTTTTTTCTTTTTTTTTTTTTTGTGACATTGTCTCATTTTACAGAATTGGGCAGCACTCCGATCTCTGCTTAAGCAGACAGGGAGGTACCAGGAGCCTGTGGGGAAACGCAAATAGCCAAAAAAGGCTTATACAACAGGATACAAAATTGTAAAGTGGCTGCATATTTACTTGATGCTGTGTGTGAGTGACGGCAGATTCCCCTGAGTGTTGCTTGAATACTGTGATCACATGCTGTGATGATATATCTAATGGCAAGACATGACTGTCCAGCTGGAGCTGACTTAAATTTGTGATTGAGTTTAGAAACAAGGGCATCAAACTATAAAACACTCTTAGTTCTATCAACATTCCAAGATGGCATACCATTTGACATGCATGTGCATTTGCTAGATGTATTAGTGGTCATTAGACACCCAAAGCTACATCCAACTGGATGCTACCATGGAAATTCATGACATAGTTCTCATTTAATTCAATGGGATCAAGAACATTCCCTAGTCTGAGTTTTGTTTGGATTTCAGCTTCTACATGAAGATTTGTAGTGAAAATGTTTATTTTAAGGTTGTATAGAGCTTACTTCTCTGTGCTTCAAATAGCAGCTAGGATTTTATCATGCAATTAGGATTGTAGAAGGATATTCATTTAATGTGTTTTTCCAGTCATGAAATCATGATCTCATGCTGGTTTCATTCCACTATTCCTCTAAGCTTTCTCAAGACCATAGAAGTATAATTTTTCATAAGAACCTCCATTTTTCAAAGAGAGGACCCATGCCCATTATGGAAATACTTGGAAAAGAATTGTAAACATTCTGAAACTGTGCTCTACATCCAACATACATAGGTGAAATTTTACAGGTTCAACATGTTTACGTGTTGAACTCAAGGCTGTATTTTACTTCATAACTTGCACTGTGTTGCACTTACTGACCCTTGTTCAGTTTGTAGGACTTGGAAAGTGAGGAATAAAAACTTACCTTAAAGTTCTTCTCAAAGGAGAAAGCTTGCAATAAGATCCTGCAGATGAAAAAGTCATTGAATTAAATGGATTTTTTCTACAGCCTCACTCTGCCCTTGGCAAACAATGTCAAGTCTAAAACGCTAATGAATTTTGGTTTTTAATGATCCTGACTTCTCCAATGCATCTTCAGAAATTTTTTTTCTGTTTCCAAGCAATTTAGCGTTACATGCTTTCCTTTCTGAAAACTTGATTCTCCCAAGCACCTCTCACCTGAAAGTTTTCATGGTCTCAGTTCTAGTACATGCTAACACGAAAGAGTGAAAAGAGTTGATAGTTCTTCAGAAGCTCAGAACAAAACTAAGAAAACACAAGATGTGCTCAGAGCTTTCCAGAACCAGACTTCTAGGATTATAACAATATTCTCACTGTTACTTGTAACACTCAATTTTAAGTAATTTTAAATTAGTCCATGTTTAAAACAAGCAAATAAAAACACACAAACCCAAAAAACAATTTCTTCTACTGCCTTAGAAAGTTTTATAACTGCTGCAAAATAACCATGTGCAATATCCAGTTGCATTACACAGAAAATAACATCATTTCTATAACTAGAAGCACAATTATTTACCCTAGCAATCAAAAAATGTTAACACAAAGAGTGGGTGCAGTTTGTTCAAACAAAATCATACTCCACTGAAAGTCATTAGATGTCACTTATCTGATAATAATAGCAAGAAAGCCAAGAAACTTAGATTTTATTCATAAATAATTGTTTTGTAACAAATTCAGACATTAAAAAATGTATCTTAAAAAGAAGTTATATTTTAGTCTCTACACCTGTGAGAAGGGAGTTATATATTTTTTAATTTACATTTATAAATTCCAGGAAGGTTAAAAATACAATAGAAATAGAAGGACCTTCAATACAAAATATTTAGAAGAATCTTTGTAAGAAGTAGTATTACTACAAAAAAAGGGAATAAAATTCTTACCTTGCAAAGAGGACAGCAGAGAATGAAGCAAGAATATACTCCATAGTATCATTAAACTGAGCTTTCCTACAATGTTCATTTCAGTATAAGTTAGCAACAGAGAATTTATCCAAATTAATGGCTTTAATTATATGACATCTTAGAGCTATGTAATGTTACAGTGTGTTTAAATCCTTTAAAAGTTAGATAATTTGATGCATTATTTTAAACAATGCAATGCAAAAAACGAAAAGAAAAGAAGTCATCAGGCTTGGTAGCTACATACACCTTCAGGGGCTTTGTGAGTGTTGCGTACAACCTCCTCACTCCCCGTCCCTCATTAGCAATGCATGGTAACTCCTCAGCAGAGTCTGTATTAGTTACACTTTCACCAGACCTGCGAGTATTACTCCTCTGTTGAATTGAATCGCCCCTTTATAACATAGCAGACAATGACATAGAAATGTTGCCATGTCATGGCGGTTTGAGAGATCTTTCAGTCGTCACACACTTTTGTGGGCTCTGAGGCTTGAGCTGAGTGCTGCTCTTTACTGCTTGGTACAGCTAAGTATCTTGAAATGACACTAGTTTCTAAATGAGAACCAGTGTGTTTAGAAAAACATATTAATGTTTCTTCTCTGTCCTCAAAGGATAGAGATGAACTTCTATTAAATCATGTACCTGGATTTTTAAGAATATTTTAGATGCATTTCTGTGTATAGTTTACTTATATCCCCCCCACACCCACTCCGCCCAAAGAAGACTTCTCAGAGGATAATTACATTTAATTTTTATTAAAATATGTTACATATTAAAATTTTGTAGTAGGAGAAAGAAGTGAACAGGACCAATGAGTTTCATTTATAATTTTCATTAAAATTTAAAAATATAATTTCATCAACAGTAAAAATTGTGTTTTAAAATAAAAGACTCTTACATGCTTTACATAATATAAACAGAACCAGTAAAAAGCACAGTTTTAAAGACATATATAATGCTACTGTTCATTTTATTTTACAAAGTCTATCTTTTGCCTAATCCTCCAGTTTTCCTAGGATGTGCTTTGTGAGATCCTCTGCTTATGCTACAGGCGGTGGGTTTGGACCCAAATAAAATTTAGAAGCTGGTGGCCTCTCTCAGATAAAACACTTTGCACTATTTCTTCTAGCCTTTTGTCTTTTCTGCTCTGCAGCTGGACAAGAAGAGAAGGCAAATGAAAACACTCTGCCTCTCCAACCACAAACAAGGTCAAAACCCTGTATCCACACAGCAGCCGACAGCACTTGTATAGGTCTGAGATCACTGGTGGCACAAGGATATTTATCACAGACTAATACATAGCATTAACATTGTGTGTGGAGTATTTCCTAAGAACTGTCATTATTACTGATGGATCTGAGAAGATGGCATTCCCACAATTGCATTACAAGAGGGTTTTTTGCTTTGGTTTTATTTTTGACTAGCTATGGGCTGGTCCTATGGACTGGCTGGTTGTCTGCAGCTGTACTGCACCTCCCAGCTTAGGTTATATCTGCCCCATGTGGTCCAAACCCGCTCCAGAGTGCAAACAGAAGAAAATACACGACTTCCTAAGCCAAACTGACACATTGATATGGTCACTCATAGACTTTTAGCTCTTATGTGGGGACTTAGAGGTAACATACCTTCACCATCTCATAAACCTACTCTGAAGATTGCTCTCAGGATGAGATGAAACCAAACACTAGATCTTCCAGTTTCCATTACCACTCTCTGTGTTGTCTTACCATCAAGTCTGGTTTAGAAACTATTCCAAGTTCCTCTGAGAAAACTGATCTGGGATTCCTCCCTTCCTCAAGACTGTATTTCCCACCATGCTTCATATGCAGTTTCACAAATAAATCTTTCCATTAATGTAAGATTAAGAGAAGTTAACTATTTTGGTTTAGCAGAAATGACCCAAAATAGATTTATTAATTTATATCTTTTACAATTTTTCTATAGCAAAGTTGAGGAAATATTTGGTGCCTGTTAGTATTTCACAGTTGCTTAAATTCTAATGTTTAAAAAGTAGGCCAAGCCTCATCAGCTGCAAAGAACTTTGTAAAAGTTAGAACAATAGGCTTCATTAGGTTTGGACATCTCTGCACAAAGCAGGGTGGCAAACAGCACAGTCCCAAGGACATTAAGGATGTCAGCTAAGAACGCATTATTCAGCCAAGTACGCTGAACTGTAACTCAGAGGACTATATTTAGTACAGTGGTGAGTGTCCCCGCCTCTCATGAGGGAGACTGGGGTTCAACTCCCCGCCAGGGAGGCAGTGGTGCCGTTTAAGAGTTGGACTCGATGATCCTTGTGGGTCCCTTCCAACTCAGAATATTCTGTGATTAAGAAAGAGATTCTAAAAATTGAATCATATTATATCAAGGCAACAACACACATTATCTATACAAGTATTAGAATACAGACTGGCATTTCTGAAAAATTTGAACAGAAAAAATGCATTAGAAAATAATTGTTTTTGCAAGAAAACAAGCACAATACAGAACACACTTGTCCACACTTTAAAAACGCTAGTGTTATTTTTAAGTTAATACTGAAACATTTTAATGCTAATACATTCGTATATTATAGTTACAGCTAATTTTCTCTAAATTTTCCATCATGGCACTTGAAATGACTTAAATTTATATACAGGTTACACTGTTTATCAGGTTTATAAAAAAATGAGTGAGAAAATATCTGCCTTCTGTGTCATGAGAACAAACTTGCCCTGATTTGGAATGGGATGCACTGCCATTAGCAAAACACCTTTTTTTCAATGAAGAATTCACATGAGGCCACATTTGGTTTTGCACACCTGATCCTTGTCAGAATTAGCATTGATGAAATTAATGAAAGAGCTAGATGATACAAGGTTAGAGGCATTTCTTCCTTTCCAAGAACCATGTATTTCACTAAGGGTGTGAAGATCAAACTACTACGTATTTCTCTGTTCCTGCAAAATCAGGACATGAGGAAAGGAAACATATTTACAAACAGATTTTCTTCTTTCACCTTCAAACGTCACAGTGGTTATGGTTCCTCAATGAAGTTAAGCCCTCTAGTGGGTGATCAGTAAGCGATCTCTTAGGATAAAAATCTTCAGCCACCCAGGCAGACACCAGCCCAATTCCACAAACATTTCTCATTTAGAAATGACATCATTCTACAGGATTAATGGGACATTTTTATGGGATCACAGTTCAGTTCAGAAAGCATTTTTATTAAGAGACTTCTGGTTTAAGCAATGACACCCAGATATCATCTCTGGATATATTAGTAGAAATGCAAGTTTTATTTTCAGCCTTTCCACAAAAGAACACCAAAACAAAATCCTCAGTTGCTACAAGCAGTACTGAGGGCAGAAAAGTGGATCCATCAGGTTTGCTCATAACTGTGAAATCCACCCTAAAGGTTACAGGCATCAGGTATTGGATCTCCCCCTGCCTACCTGATTTTCATACCACTGCAACTTTGCATCACATCTTTTCCCCTCCATGTCACTGGATCTAACAGGCAAGAATCAGCTTTGGACAAGCCTACGGTACATATGTGCCAACTGGCAGGCCAGAACACATTTCCTAAGCAATGTGTGAGTCACTGCTTTTCAGTCACCGCATGAGAAAACAACTAAAAGGTTTATTTTTCCTCGGCTGTAGCTAATTAACGTCTATCAAGATGCCAGTTTTCACAAAACTCATAGGAATTCAACCAATCAAATCCAAAGTTAGCCCTGCATAGCATCTTTTCCTTGGAAAACCAGGCTAGGAGGCTAAGCATTACAGATTTCAGCAGCCCAAGAGCTTAGGGTGCAAATAGGACTGAGAAAAGCAGAACATGCATCTTGCCAGAAACAGCAAGTCTGGAATAGTGTATCTCACTTCGTGTAAACCCAAAAAACCCTGGCACGTAAACTGGTGATAGTACAGTGAATCCCTGCTGCATCGCGACGTCTCCATTACGATNGTCAGAGGGGGCTCAGAAACAGTTCCCTTTGCTTCCCCGTGCTCAGAGAGCCCGAGGGGAGAAGCAAAAAAGTGCCTGGAACCCTCCTGAGTTATAGGGGGTGGGGCAATGGGGGTGGCCTGCATGCATATTAACAACCTGCACTTCTTCGCGAGGGCCGTCACCTGTCCCTTTCCTCGCGAAGGACGGGGTATAACTGTACATACAGCAGCCCCCTCCTTTTCAATGGAATTGCAGGGGCTTTTAATGAGTATTCTACTTCTATTCAGGTCATGCGATGAAGTTGTTTTGTGGCATACTGACAGCTAAAAAGGGAGATGGATGGAGAATTCCTTTTCAGAAGGAATTTAAGTTACATGTTTAACTCTCAATAACTATATTTGCCTTTAATACCTTTCCACCCCAAACGCAGAGACACATGGACAAATGCTAACATTCATAAAAAGCTGTAAGCGTCTGTTTTCTTAAACTACAGCAAAAGGGCAGACTTTTACTATACTTTCCACTTACCCAGCCTTGAGAGGAAGCTGGTTTGTGTTGACTGAGTACACTGAAACGACCTTCCAATTAGCAAGTGGGAGAAAATAGCATGGTAAGAGAAAGCTCAACAAGAATCTCAAGTAACAAAGTGCTCCCACAACTTCAGTATTGACATGTAAGTGTACGAGTCACTAAAACACAAGACTTGGAGAGCAATACAGCAATACCTGGGTTCTCAGTGTCTTGGTCTCCAGCGTCTTAGTTGCTCTCCAAACTGGTTTTCAAACACAGGAACAAACAGCTCAGGACTGTGGCCATACCTGTTGGGTCAGCTTGTATCCAAGGCCATTACTTTCAACTCTTCTGAAGGAGAGCTGCCCTTTTCAACACTCTTATAGGCACGTCCTATGTTTCCTCAGAACTTGACACTTTTTGGATGAGAAATTGAAACTTCAACATCTAATACACATATCCTCTAGCTGGATTTTTTAAAATGCCTGTCCTACATTCAACTCACTTCCCACCCCCCTTTCTTCCTCTAACGCCTTCAAATTGCCTCATCTAGCTTGTAGCAGAAGTAGCTTTCTGACTTCCAAAGAGATTTTTCCTCTTTTTTTAAAAATAAAATTATTTAATGTTGATCACCAGGTCTACATCCATGTTGTTTGTACTGTGTCAATGTGTAGTTGAAGGATGAATCATCTAGACCATCTTACAACCCAAAATACTTGTTTTATATTTACAAAATATTTTTAACTGAATTCATTGAGCTTGTTATTTAAATTTGCTACATTTAGACATACTAATCTAGAAAGCTCCACCTTAGTATTATCTGGTAATGCCAGGGTTCAATAAACCTCCCTCCCCTGCCCTTGTCATAACTCTGGTTTTCACAATGTTAACTGTTCCTGTTAACAGGAAGGCCAAGACTGAACTCCCACTTCCATGAACCCCTCAGTATGTTGTTGCATGTACCCAAAAAACTATAGTGTGTGCTTTCATGTTTCAATGACCAGCCATTCATCAACACAAGAAAGCATTTCTTTATTCCCAAGACCCTGCCTTATCCTGACTTACTAAGAATGGTTAAAAGCAAAGTGCCATCAGCCCTCTGATTTTAATACCAGCCATGTATCAATTTTAACAGTGAAAGAAAATCTATTTACCCACACAGGAAAACAGAATTTAGAAACAAGAAAACTATCAAAGCCTTTATGTTTATTGACTGTCACATGACTGTAGAACAATTTTAACGGTAAGACTTCTGGTAGCGTGCACGAGCACCAGGTCCTCCGAATTTCTTGGATTCACAGCGGCGAGGATCTGCAACCAGAAGAGTCCTATCATACTGGATTAGAATATCCTTGATCTCTTTCTTGGAAGCTTCATCAACATCTGTTTTTTTAAAAAAAAAATCATTAGTTTAAGCAGTTCAACACGGACAGATCCATATTAGTACTTTTTGCAATGAAATTACCAAAAGCTGTGTGTTTCCACTTAAAGCTAATATAACAATAAATAAAGCTAATACAACAATCAAAGTTACTTACATTTTTGATAGTAAGCCACCAAAGCTTTGGAAATAGCTTGACGGATAGCTGTGAAAAAAGATAGAGAATCAGGAAAAATTGCCAATCTATTTAAAATTTAAACACAAAGC